>CAJHNH020002029.1:95000-120000 GCA_905116865.2 Candidula unifasciata
GGATTCTGTCATAGTTCTCTCACAAAGCACAACATTAGCGATTCTATTACACCATTCTACAGCAAACACAACGTGCCGTACTTACCGTGTCAATGAAATAGTGATGTCCTCGAGCCACCTTGTCAGGTTTACCACGACACTTCGCCCACGACAGTCACAGAGCAGAATGTACCGCCGTAATCAAGTACTTCACCTGTGCACGAAAGACACAAACCAGTTCAACCCGCACACACGAGTTGTAGATGTGCTCACTCTAACGCGCGCGCACACACTCACGTGTTACTCCCAGCTAGCACCGCGAACACACAGCGCGCGGATTCCAGCTAGTGATCTCATTATCGATCTCTCCAAGGTTCCCTAGAGTCTTTTGTTGTCTCGCACAGCCACCGTTCTGATACTCCCCATACCATCTGTAGAAAGAAATAGAAAATGGCTGCACTTAGTTCGAATTTTTTTTTTTTTCACATGACACATACAATCAATCTCACTTGATAAAAAGCTTAAACTGAATCTGACGTAAACTTACAGGTCACAAATAAAAATGACAGACAGTGACGAAAGCATGAAAGACTGCTAGAAATGAAGCTAACAAATGAATGCTTGTGACAAAATTAGAAATGTGGCAAACCAGACGTTAGCTTGGCTTAAGCTGCAAGTCCGGGTTGTTTATTTATCGACTGCTCGCTAATTCTGCCAAGGACAATGCGTCAAAACGCGAAATCCCTACATTACAAACTTCACTTTTCTCAGACGACGAAACTTTCCGAGAAGGGTGACTCTATCATCTTACGTGATCACAGCTTGTGTACAGCTAGCTTCGTCAGCCATTCATTTTTTGTTTTCAGGGCTTCACTGATATTTTATCGACTTTTGCACAAAGAAAAACTAAACAGCTTTTCATAGCGTGAACGCAAGCAGACGCAGATTCAGGGTCGAAATTCCCAACAGCGAATTTCCCCGTTATTCTTTGGGAGGAAAAATGCACAGGAAAATCGATAAAAGCCTGACGCCAGCGCTGATGGTTTCTGCGACAACCACTGGTGTCATCGCTTCTGAATATTTGATCATGGCTGCCTCGTCCAGTCAGGAAAGTCTGAAGTTTTAGGTCGATGTTGCTGCGTTGGGTGTCGTGTTTACACAATTCTAAGTTGTGCGTGCGTGTGTGTAGCTTTGTTTCTTACAGTACTTCTTGGAAGCAAATTTTCAGGAAATGTTGCAAATCAGTTATTCTTAACCGAGATCTTTAGGTAGAGTATGACACTGATATAATAACCTCCGTGTAGATTAAACTGAACAGAAAGTGAAATTATCAATAGCGATATGGCCGAAGCCAGTCCCAAAAAGAAACACTCGCCAACAAAGGGCAAACTGACCACAAAAAGTCCATCACTCAGCGACTCCTCCGGTCCAGCCAATGATGCAGGAATGACCATGGCCACTTCAAGGGTAGATAACGAAGGCGATGAGGCAGCAGACTACCAGATTGTGGCCGCCATTGACTTTGGGACCACGTTCAGCGGGTATGCATACAGCTTTGCCTCCAACAAACAGGCGATTCATGTCAACAAAAACTGGGGACAGACGCAAGGTAAGTTCGTCAGTTTTATACAAAGATTCTTAATTTCTACGAAACCAAACAACTTCAAAACAAAGTTAAAACAAAAATCAATTGATAATATTCTATGTGAGCTACCCTGGTGTAAAGGCTAGGTAGTCGCCTGTGTATCTGAAGGTTGTGGGTTCAGCTCCTGATGCAGCTGGACCTTTTTTGTGTTTAAAAATGACCCTGGCTTCTAGGTCGATCCAGCCTTAAATGGGTACTAGGTAAAGTGCTGGGATGTAAAAGCGGTCGGCGTGATTTTGACAAAATCACCCACCTAGTATAGGTTTAGCCCTTTATGCTAAATACGCCAGAAGGCGAGGAAAAAGGTCCTTCAGAAACATTGCTTCCAACATAGATACAACCACGTTTGCATGCCAGCTGTGCTAGGTCTGTCTCACATATAATCGATAGATTTGCCTGCATACATTTGTTGCCAATTGAATAGCACTACCCTACATGATGATGATGATGATGATGATGATGATGATAATGATAATGATGAGGGTACTGTGTCTACATCAGCCTCGTCAAAAGTCTTCCAGGAAACGTTTAGAGTTTCATCTTTGATGGGAACCAAGACAGGAAGGCAACAGGCGACCTCAACTATTTAAACTGTGTGCTAAAGTATTTAATGGTCAAATACCATTCCCTGAGAGTAACACCTGTCTTGAATCTCCTTCTTCGTCATAACGTTCATCGGTTGTAAACTACCTTGTGATGTCCACTTTTTTCTTTTGGCTTTGTTCCAGAAATTGAGTTGTGCGTGCACGTCAGTTTTACAGATCTGGTTTATTGATATGCAGATGTTGGTTCCTCGCCTCTCAGGCAGATGCACTTCGACTTCAGAGGAAACAGCCCTAATTACTAGCCTTATATGACATGCTTGTAAGACAGGCAGAGGGTCTGTAATTTTCCACTTTTTGATGCACAGTTACGTCCATGTTCACATACGTCAATGTGACCATACATAAATGTGACCATATGTCCATGTGACCATACGTCAATGTGACCATATGTCCGTGTGACCATACGTCCATGTGACCATACGTCCATGTGACTATACGTCCATGTGACCATAAGTCAATGTGACCATACGTCCATGTGACCATACGTCCATGTGACCATACGTCCATGTGACCATACGTCAATGTGACCATACGTCAATGTGACCATGCGTCAATGTGACCATACATCCATGTGACCATCCAGTTTCCACAGTAACAGTCCTTGTTTTCAGTTTCGCGGCAGTCCCGCAGCTACTGGAAATATAAAATATTCCATTGTAGGAATAATCTCTACAGTAAAACATACACTTATAGTTCTATGAAGTTACATCTGCAGACCTTATTAGATTTCATAGTCATAGATATGTTGTTCGTCCATTTCGAGTAATGAAGACCACTTTAATCTAAAGTAGTAATGATCAATGATTATGAGTACGAAGGTGGCTGATTAGTCCAACATGAGCCCTGAAAGTTCTTAAGCAGACAACAGGTGGAAGCCGCAGTAAGTGTGGGATTAGCAGTACGATACTTTCTAGTCTGCCTTCGTTTCTCTGCCTGTGCAACCTCCGCTGCCTGGCATGCCGATGCACCATGCCCGAGGGACTTACTAGTCATAGATACCATTAAAGCTTCAAATGTTGTTGAGTGCTCATCATCATGTAGCAGGTCCTTTGCAGAACGTCGCTCTCATCACAGTCTGCCTGTATGAAACTCGGTCTCTTGCCAGTTCTCCTGCCTCATGAACTTCCACACTCAAGGAGTCACTTATATCCTGTGCCCATCTTCGTGTTGGTCGGCCTCTGCCCCTCCTCCCTGGTACCATGCCTTCTGCTATAATTTTTTCCAATCCGTCGTGGCGCTTGATATGACCAAAATATTTCAGCTTTCGAGAAAGTGTTGAGTGCTAAAGGAGCAAATACGACGTCGAGATTTATATTTTAAAAGTCATTTGCATTTGGATAGCTAGGACTTGAATTCTTAGGGTAAGTCTAATTGTCAAGAAAAAAAAAGGTGGGGTGGAGGTGGGGGGGGGGGGGGGGGGGGGGGGTAAACTGACTTGTTTGGAATGTCCAGTTTTCAACTCAGAATATTAGTTAGGTTGTCTCGCTGATAGCTTAGAACATTAATAGAATGTCCCATTTTCAGCTCAGAAAATTAGTGGGATGTCCCGTTTTTCAGCTCAGAATATTAGTGGGAAATCCCATTTATAGCTCAAAATATTATTGGGATGTCCCGTTTAAAGCTCAAGATATTATGGTCACTCTATACACAGATGATAGATGGTGTCACTAACAAACTCGTAACCAACCCTAGCTGTACACCACAACTTCCCTTTTCACAGCGAAGGTAGGAGAAGAAAGTCAAAATTAGTTTCTGGTTCATGTCCTTCCAGTACACACACTACTGCAAATAAGGGGAGCTGGAGGTCATGAAGTTGGAAAGGACTGTCCATTTCCTGTCAACAAGATGGCGTTTACAGCAACTAGTTTTCCTCATGTAATGCACAGATGTCGCTGTTTTCATCGCATGGCGTTTCGGTACCCCACTAGGAGAGGGACGCACACACCCACTGACAAGCAGGTCGTAAAAGGCGACTAATTAGCGGTGTGCTGAAATTGGATGTGTTGGATCCAAAGCAGTAGATTTCACAGCCTCGCTAAAATTCACAATACAACCTGCTGGCCGTTATTTTAAGGAGGGAAAATCGGGCGCCGGTGGGAGGGGGTGGGGTGGGGGGGGGGGGGGGAGGGAGCAAAGAAGAAGAAAATGAAAAACCAAAAGAAGATGAAAAAGCAAAAGAAAATGGAAACAGATGAAGAAGACTGTTAGATTAATTTTCAATGACAGCATCTTCAGCCACATTCAATTGTTGTCTTGCGTGTAAATCTCAGTAAAAATGGGAAACTAGAGAGATGTCAGTTCACTCGGTTGAGGGGGGGGGGGGGGGGGGGGGGGAGGGGGGGGGGGTGGCGGCACATTGAGGCGGGTGGGGTAGAAGCGAGTGGGCTCATTCCATTTTTTCTGGTGCGACTCTACGGGTTTATACTTTGTTTAGGTGCGTAATAATAATAATGATAATGATAATCGAGGGAGGGGGGCACTTAATTGCTTTCCATTCACCGTCTATCTATCTATCTATCTATCTATCTATCTATCTATCTATCTATCTATCTATCTATCTATCTATCTATCTATCTATCTATCTATCTATCTATCTATCTATCTATCTATCTATCTATCTATCTATCCATCTATCTATCCATCCATCCATCCATCCATCCATCCATCCATCCATCCATCCATCCATCCATCCATCCATCCATCCATCCATCCATCCATCCATCCATCCATCCATCCATCCATCCATCCATCCATCCATCTATCAATCTATCTATCTATCTATCTATCTATCTATCTATCTATCTATCTATCTATCTATCTATCTATCTATCTATCTATCTATCTATCTATCTATCTATCTATCTATCTATCTATCTATCTATCTATCTATCTATCTATCTATCTATCTATCTATCTATCTATCTATCTATCTATCTATCTATCTATCTATCTATCTATCTATCTATCTATCTATCTATCTATCTATCTATCTATCTATCTATCTATCTATCTATCTATCTATCTATCTATCTATCTATCTATCTATCTATCTATCTATCTATCTATCTATCTATCTATCTATCTATCTATCTATCTATCTATCTATCTATCTATCTATCTATCTATCTATCTATCTATCTATCTATCTATCTATCTATCTATCTATCTATCTATCTATCTATCTATCTATCTATCTATCTATCTATCTATCTATCTATCTATCTATCTATCTATCTATCTATCTATCTATCTATCTATCTATCTATCTATCTATCTATCTATCTATCTATCTATCTATCTATCTATCTATCTATCTATCTATCTATCTATCTATCTATCTATCTATCTATCTATCTATCTATCTATCTATCTATCTATCTATCTATCTATCTATCTATCTACCCACCTGTCTGTCTGTTCATCTGCAAGCCATTCAAGACCTTGTTGTTGTATTCCTGGCACGCTGGTGACGTCATCGCTCCATCTGAGCTATGTCCGCATCCAATCTATAAGCTCATCTGCCTGCGTGCACGCGCAGTGGGGCCAATCATAGGAAGCTCCACTCAAGTATGTAATTGACAGCAGGGCCGCCGCCGCCGAGTGGATTGTTAGGCCCCCAGACCTCCTGCTGGTCCCCCCCCCCCACATACTTACGGAGACAGAAATCAACAATGTCCCTTGTGTACATTTATTGATTACAGTCAAACATTTTTGCAAATGTATTACACAGATGACAGATAAACAATAAGACAAATTCTGAAATAAACAATAGGGAAACAATACACATAAACAATGAATGGGGAAAACAAGAATAGACCCACTGCCTGCCCAATAGCATGTCGTAAGAGTCGACTAATTGGGAGATTCCTCAGAAGTCGGAGTACATCTGCCTGAGAGGCAAGGAACCAACAGACTGCATGCAAAGGAGTTAAACCTGTGAAATAAATGTACAAGCAAAACCAAGGATCTGGAATAGGATTAGAGTTAAGAAGTAGACGAACAACCAGAAATTTCCGCTGAATTTTACAGTGAACACGAAGAAGAAGATTACAAGCTGATAGCAGTTGAGATGTAATGGCATTTATATTCTGCCAAACAAGGCTGCTTTCTTAGCCTTCCTGGCAAAATGGCTAATTCTACTATCAAAATCAATCTTTTGCCAGATCAGACTGAATACCGAGTGTTGCCAAATCTGCCAATTGCCGCTGTGACATAGTCGATCTTAGATAATTTCATCAGCCTTAGTTTGCTGAAAGAACACTCTGTAGAGGCAACACGGGCAGGAATTGTCAACACAGTACGGAGGCTTAAAGAAGAAGAAGAAGAAGAAGAAGAAGAAGAAGAAGAAGAAGAAGAAGAAGAAGAAGAAGAAGAAGAAGAAGAAGAAGAAGAAGAAGAAGAAGAAGAAGAAGGGTGATTGTCTATGCATGGGTAATTGTGTATATATGGGTGATAGTGTGTGATTATGTGCAAGGCAAGTATGTGTGTTAGTGCATATTTGGGTGTTTAATGGGTGGCTGTGCACGAATAATTTCTTCTGTATGTATGGGGTCGTATGAGTTTGTGTGGGTGTCTGTGGCTATATGTGTATGATAGAATGCTTGTGTATGTATGGGTGTTTTTAAATGTATGGGTGGTAGTGTATGATTAGGTCCTTGCCCCTGTATGAGACTGTATGTGTATGTAAGGGTGTTAAAGGATGTATGGGTGTTTGTGTTTGCATGGGTGATGGCATATGATAAGGAATTTGCGCATATATAGATGTGCGTGTGTGTGTATGCATGAGTACTTGTATGTATCACTGCTTGGGTTTAGTATGAGTGTTAGTATGTGTATGTATATGTATTCAAGTGTAGGTATGTTTGGGTGTGTATGGATATACGAGTGTGCGTTTGTGTTTTGGGGAATGTATTCTGTATATATTGTCGATCCAGCCTTAAATGGGTACCAGATAAAGTCCTGGGAAATAAAGGCGACCGGTGTGATCCTCACCGCATCCCCGACTGAGTGCCGATTGGTCTGTAAAACATAGGTCTAGCCTTACATGCCCAACACACCTGAAGGTTCGAAAATCATCATGAACTTTATTTGTTCATTCTCTCTCTCTCTCTCTCTCTCTCTCTCTCTCTCTCTCTCTCTCTCTCTCTCTCTCTCTCTCTCTCTCTCTCTCTCTCTCTCTCTCTCTCTCTCTTTCTCTCCATTGATCTTCAGCCTCAGTCTTCTTTCTTCTCCGTCGCCCCCTCAACTCCCCTAAACCATATTTCTTAGAATTTGCAGTCTTCCTCCAGATTTCGGTAATCACAGTTTCATCCTTTTCAGGGTGAAATTTTTCGTTATTTGAAGCCCTGCTCTGGCTTTTGCCAGGGACCGCAATATAGGCAGGTCATAAATATGACCAATTGTCTGAACGCGGTTTCTGGGACCTCTCCACGGTGATCCTCATCCACATGGTGGCACTTTGTGTCAACGGGTGTTTATCGCTTGTGTGATGTCCTGGTGGGGTAGAAAGTCAGTCAGTCAGACTCCCTCCAGACACTTCTTCCCTCTCTTTATATCATTCCTCTCTGTCTGTATGTCTGTCTGCCTGTCTGTCTGTCTGTCTGCCGGCCTGCCTGCCTGCCTGCCTGCCTGGCTGTCTGTCTGTCTGTCTGTCTGTCTGCTTGTCTGTCTGTCTGTCTAAGCATCGATTGTATACGCAGCAAAGACGTTCTTCATGCGATCGATTATGTTTAATCAACCGTGGAAAACGAAGTTGCTCTAGCCTGACTAACCTGTTCAGTCTTTTTCTTCTTGTCGTGTACAGTAGAACTTCGCAGAAAACACTGGACTGATCTTATTGTAGGACTTGAGCTTTGCGTGCTCATCTGTTTTACAGTTTGGCCATTGTGTATACAGAATGTTGGTTCCTTGTCCCTCTAGCGTATGCACTCTTACTTTAAAGGAAATACTAATAATTAGTCTTCTTTTAGGACATGCTTATTGGAAAAAAAGAGGAGGAGGAGGGGGGGGGGGGGGGGGGGGTTTTTTTTAAAAAGAAAAAAAAATGCTAACCAAAATTGGGCCATGGAACTTACACAACAAAAACTCTGGTTCAGTGATTGGATCGTCTTATTTTGCACGTAGTGAGGTGCAACATGCGTCCGGGAAAACTGAACGTGTTAAAAATAGAAGTGCCAAAAGTAGAACTGAGATACTGGGAATTTCAGAACAACCGATAAGTAGGACAAGCTCGCATCACCAAAACGGAGACACGTTTAATACGCTGAGGGGGAAATTAGATATGTCAGAACTATGAACATTTTTCCTTAAATCTTTTTTATGCTATCAGTGTCAAACATGGATCCTTACAACAAATAAACAGCACACATGTATAGTAACAGAGATGAGATGTCTGACAGAAGAGCGACTGGAGTACCTAGAAGAGATACAATTAAAGATAAAGAAACAATAAAAAGACTGGCATTACAACTAGCCATAGAAGAGCTCATTAAAGAGAAACAGATAAGATGGTTTGGCCAGCTGTCGAAAATGCTCTGGTGCTAACTGCCGCAGAGAAGAAACTGAAGAAATATAATGAACGTAGAGCAAGAAGAAGATCAAGCAAAATATGGAACGACGGCATCAAGAAGGCATCAATGCACTGAACTGATGTAACACAATGGAAGGAGCACACAGACGATCTTTGGATTTCCTGCTAACACTACTAGGACATAACTGGAGGAAGCGAATCAGAGGAGGGAGAAGACGTAAGCAGATGTTTTAACAGATTGCCTGTGCTTTTCTTGGAGATAATAAATCAGATTTGACGAGATGACCATGTACGCAAAGAGGAAACTATAATATGTTAATAACAGTCGATAATAACCGAACTCAGCCTACATCGGGTCAACCCCCCCCCCCCCCCATTTTATTATGTTGTGTATATTGTCTGAATTACTTTATCTACTGATTATTAGGACTAATTTGTCTCGAAAGAAAAGGTGCCTGTACTCATCCCAAAGTATCTAAAAGCAGGTGCTGGTACTCAGCAAAAAGAGTCCTTTACAGTAACGATCAAAAACCTCATCCCTACAAAAGGTGCCAGTACCGCGTGTTTGTGAGTATCGCCGATAAAAGCTCTGCTGATTATATAAGTTTCCAGTTTTATTTAATTACATTACAGTATGCTAAAGAAACACTTGTCTAGTACTAAAAAAAAAAAAAAAAGAGATTTTTCTCGAAAACTGCTGAATTCACTGCATGCCAGCTTACGGCCGATCTAGAGTCAGCCGTGTTTTATCTATCTTTCTCTTGACACAGAATGAGAAAAATGAGAAGGAAATTTAGACACGCTCACATATCCACTTGTAGCATTGGAAAACCTGGACCAGAACACTTTGCCAGTATAGCCTGATTAATTTTAACACTTAGCAACCACCTATTTACCAAAAGTAATGTGAATAGAAAGCAAAGTAATTGCAGACGTGAAACTAGCAGTTCAGCTACACGTCTCCACCGTTAACTACACACCAGTGTGTCAGCATGCGTACGTCAAGTGACCATTTCGGTGACACGGACTATCTATAGTTGGTCGTGACCAACTTCAGAAAGAGCAATAACTTTGTCTATCAATCAGTCGTGACTTTGTTTCCACAACGACGGTGGGTTACAATGGATCTCTGGTTTAGCCCTAGGTCTAAATTCTTTTCACACTGATGCTCGTCCATCTCTCTTGGTGTTATCCTCCCACTTGTATCATTGTCCTTGCTTCCTTGCCTTTAACTTTTCCCTTCAGTATAGTTTCCGTAAAAGATAGATTTTTTGTAATATGGTCGATATGTTTGTCTTGTATCAACAGGTTTTTTGCTGCACAAAACCCCGACTTGTCTCCTCTTGAAATCTGATGGTCAGTTTGAAGCGTTTGGCTTTGAGGCTGTGTCTAAATACAACGAGTTGTCTGAGGACGAGGCGTGTTCATATTATTACTTTGACCGCTTCAAGATGAAGCTCTATAATAATAACGTAAGTTTCATCATTATAATCACAATCATCATCAGTATCAAATAAATCATCATCATCATCATCATCGTGCCTAACACTGCGTGTCATTGGGTCACTAGTTACTGTTGACTAAGTGATCAGTCTCCTCCACCTTTGAAGGTCAGATGCGATGGACCTCGTGGCTGCAGGCCTAAGGCCTGTCTAGTCAATGCAGGTCTTTCTTGGTCTTCCTCTTTTCCTCCTGCTCTTTACTGAGCCATGTAGTTTTGTTTTCTAAAAGGTCGAAATACCTTATAACATGTCGTACCATGGGCAAAGAAGGGGAGAAATACTGACATTTTAAAAGATTTGTAAATCAAAGATGATTGGCTAATACACTGCGTGAGAGTGACGTTCTGCAAAAGACCTGCTACATGATGATGATGACCATTGCATTGTCTGTGTTTTTACTTTAGTTAAAAGAGGTTCATATTGCCAATGTGCTGGGCAATTAGAGGACAACCCTCGTCATTTGTGATGTGGTCGCTGTACGTTCCAGGAATCTTTCTGACAATTCATTGCTTGCATCTTCTTTTCGATGTAACACCAATTGGTAATAAACTTTTTATTTCCAAAGTTGTTACAAAAAATGATAACCCAGAGCCCGTAAATTTGTCCCGCGGACCAGCGTTTGCAAACCATCATCCCTGTTCTTATTTCATAACATATCAGTACTCCTAAAATGTACAAAGGATGTTAAAAAATTAATGACCTTCATTTTTGTTTCTAGCAAACATTTTCTCGACATTGCATAAAATTCGCTCACAAATTAATTCATTATTTCATTTAAACATATAATTTTCCATGAGGTCATCTGCTTCTATAACTTCAAGCCAACGTAAAACATGGACATCTACGTCTAGAATTGTATCAGTCTTTTCATATTCACTTAGTGATTTCTTCATAGCATCAATAATATATAGTCAGTCCCGTCCCTGAAGCTTTAACTCTCTGAATCCAGCTACAGCGGTGTTTCTATCGACTGCAGAACTTCTATACACAGCACAAAAACATTTCTGAATGTTCATCACAATACTTTTTTTTCTGGGCTATCTTTTTCTGGGTACTTCCACATTCTGAAGCTTTAACTCTCTGAATTCAGCTAAACCAGTGCTCCTATGTACTGTTCAACTTCTATACACAGCACAGAAACGTTTCTAAATGTTCATCGAATGCATATTTCTTTGTCTGCTACAGCAATTGACAACGGACATCACGATATCCGACGCTAATGGGAAGACGCAACCTGCTGTTGACGTCTTCGCCCATTCCCTGACTTTTATGAAGAAGCACCTGCTGCGAGCCATTAGCACCCACCTAGGTTATGACCCACATCCAGACACCGTCAGATGGGTGCTCACTGTCCCAGCCATTTGGGATGAGAATGCCAAGCAGTTCATGCGTGAAGCGGCTCATAAGGTATGTCTGTTTGATCATGTTTGAAAATGCCGCTGATTGATTCCTTTTAATTAATTTCACACACACACACACACACAAGCACACACACACACACACGCTACTATCATTGTTTTGCGTTTCTGAATTCATTGGAGGCGGGGGGGGGGGGGGGGGGAGGGAGGTGAGTAAAAGAAGATCCACTGACTCTTAGCAAGCATGTCACATAAGGGCTAGTTATGAAGGGTTTGCTAAAATTTGATGTGTTGGGTTGAATGGGGGCAGACATGGCAGCCCGACTGTAAACCATAACACAAGGTACGACCGGCTCTTCCAAGGAGAATGAATCAGGGGAAGGAGAAGATTTCCTGAACCAACTACTGTTTTAACCAACATCGTGATATCACATTCATTACTCATGACTATTTATCGTATTTCCTACGCTTTTTATTATGTCACTCAAGCAAGTATCATCCTCGCATTTCAAGTTGCATGCAAGTGATTTTCGTTACGCTCAGTTGTCCTTCATTTTCCTAATTCACAACTGCTAAATTATTCAATTAAAGAAGAAGAAGAAGGAGAAAAAGAGAAAGAATAAAAACCAAACTGCATTTGAGACTTTTTATAGCAGAACATCTGCAAAAGGAAGACCAAAAGACATATGTATATATGATGTAGCTGAAAAATGCAAAAAGGTGAAAAAATCCATCACCCAAAGCCACTCGAGAAGCGCAACACAATACAAAAAACACTAGGTTACAACTTGGTGTCACTGAGACGAAAACAAAAAAAACAGGACAGGGCTATAACATGGTATCAATGAGATGACAAAGGGAAGAAGAAGAAGAAGTAGTAGTAGTAGTAGTAGTAGTAGAAGAAGAAGAAGAAGAAGAAGAAGAAGAAGAAGAAGAAGAAGAAGAAGAAGAAGAAGAAGGAGAAGAAAAAGAAGAAGAAGAAAAAAGAAGAAAAAAGAAGAAAAAGAAGAAGAAGAAGAAGAGAAGAAAAAGAAGAAGAAGAAGAAGAAGAAGAAGAAGAAGAAGAAGAAGAAGAAGAAGAAGAAGAAGAAGAATAAGAAGAAGAAGAAGAAGAATAAGAAGAAGAAAAAGAAGAAAAAGAAGAAAAAAAAAAGAAAAAGAAGAAGAAGAAGAAGTAGTAGTAGTAGTAGAAGAAGAAGAAGAAGAAGAAGAAGAAGAAGAAGAAGAAGAAGAAGAAGAAGAAGAAGAAGAAGAAGAAGAAGAAGAAGAAGAAAAAGAAGAAGAAGAAGAAGAAGAAAAAGAAGAAGAAAAAGAAGAAGAAGAAGAAGAAGAAGAAGAAGAAGAAGAAGAAGAAGAAGAAGAAGGAGGAGAAGAAAAAGAAGAAGAAGAAGAAAAAAAGAAAAAGAAGAAGATAGATGTTAATCTTTAATTTCCTTTCGAATGGGGCCTAGCATTTGTTCACATGCATCTCTTCTCCCTGTACAGTTATTGTTGTCTTCATGTAAGGTCGTTAAACACGTTAAACTAAGAACTAATCATGAAGCCATTATCGCTGATCTGCCTTCTCCTGGTCACAAAGCCCCAAGGAGGTCTAGTCCCCATAAGGAATCAGGGTGTTTGTTTAGCACCCGATGTGAGTTCAGAATCTGATAATCTGACATTTCTGTGTAAATAACATTTCTTTCAGGGAAAACAATGAACATTAAATAATATAAATAATAATAACCATGATAACAAAAACAGCTGAAGAATTATGTCTGTGTGTGTGTGTGTGTGTGTGTGTGTGTGTGCGCTTGTATGTGCGTTTGTGTGTGTATAAAAGGAAGGAAGAAAATGTATAAAATAAATGCGTGTTTTATCACGTTTCATGTCCTGGTACTAGCACTAACAGTAATACATAACAAGTTCAGACAGTTCAACCACGTGACCACACGCTTGTGATCTCTTCTAAGAGAATATTTCTATTCGTGTATACTGATAGATGTATACTGATAGATGTATACTGATAGATGTATACTGATAGATGTATACTGATAGATGTATACTGATAGATGTATACTGATAGATGTATACTGATAGATGTATACTGATAGATGTATACTGATAGATGTATACTGATAGATGTATACTGATAGATGTATACTGATAGATGTATACTGATAGATGTATACTGATAGATGTATACTGATAGATGTATACTGATAGATGTATACTGATAGATGTATACTGATAGATGTATACTGATAGATGTATACTGATAGATGTATACTGATGTCCCATGACATGTCTCAACCGACGGTCAATTTTATTCTATGTTATGTTATCACAGACGATGTTTCACGACACACTTGGTGTTCCCTGTCTGCTGTCAGGACATTGCCACCAGCATCAGTGTTATACCATGACAGAACACCGCGATCGCCACATATTTTCCATACACCTTACTCATTATTTGCTCACTGGGTGATGAAAATAAACCAAAGGACAACATTCATCTTAATTTTAGCGTTTTTTATGTAATTTCCTGAATTATCCCCCCCCCCTTTTTTTTGCTGTGGGTTCCTAGGCTGGGGGGGAGGGGGGATGTGATGGGGGAAACAAACCCACCCCATACACATGCCATACACTGGGACTAATTAAAGGTGTTATGAAATTACATGTGTTGGGCTAAAGGTCGCAGATATCGTAGGCTAGCTATAAACCACAACCCAACATGCAAATTACCCATTTAAGGGGGAACACAGAAGAAAAAGAAAAAGTAGACCAAGAAGACAAAAAAAGAAGGAGGAGAAGAAGAAAGAGGAAGAAGAAAAAGAAGAAGAAGAAGAAAAAGAAGAAGAAGAAGAAGAAAAAGAAGAAGAAGAAGAAGAAGAATAAGAAGAAGAAGAAGAAGAAAAAGAAGAAGAAGAAGAAGAAGAAGAAGAAGAAGAAGAAGAAGAAGAAGAGGAAGAAAGAGGAAGAAGAAAAAGAAGAAGAAGAAGAAGAAGAAGAAGAAAAAGGAATAATATTAATAATAATAATAATAATAATAATAATAGTAATAATAATAATAATCTACTAACTTATTGTTTTGCCTCAACTGCCAGTATTTGGTTCTGTTTCAAATTTCTAGGGTGGTCTGATTGAGAAGACCCACAGTGAACAGCTGGTTATAGCCTTGGAGCCAGAGGCGGCCTCCCTCCACTGTCGGAACCTGCCCGCCACTGACTTTGTGGGCTACAAGGACACCGCCTTGTCTAAACCAACCTTTGAACCTGGAACCAAATACCTTGTGGTTGACGCTGGAGGTAATTGTTTCGGGTGATTGTAGACGAGTGCAATGTTTGAGAGTTTGCTAAGTAACAAATGTAGCTTCCTTCCTCTGGTCAGTGGTTCTTGTTTTACATGACTTCCAGAACATGCAGTTCTGTTTTGCTCTCCATGTTCATTGGTGCCTATAGCATCCTCGTCCAGCTTCTCTCTGATAGGCTTTATCTTTTCAGTTGGTGACTACAAATGTTTGTTGGTTTATATTGTTGTCTCTTTACCATATTCTTGGTCTGCCTTATGGTCTTCTCACATTCATCTTTTGAATGTACGTAGACTAAACCCCGACTATCACAGGTGATTAGCTAACATGACGTCTGTAATTCAATATTCATTTACATGGTGGGAATTTAGAACAGCGGTCAGAGAGTATAACTGAGCCCCTTGAAACAAGAATAGGTAGAAACATATGTCTAAACAAATGTGTCCTGTTTCCTCCTGAGTATGTTTCTAAATGTTTTGAAGCTAACGATTCCCATTCTGTTCTGGTTGATGCGATGACGGGTGGCTCCTGCGTAGTTAACTTGTCTTGCTGCTCCAATTTACATACCCAGGGTATGCAGTCCATTCAGTCTATTCAGCTTTCTGTTACAGAAAGGCTAAAAGTGTTGCAGGCTAAGTCCTACCTCAGAGTAGCTGCAGACAGGGAACACCATCTGTATGAAGCTTTGGCTGCAGGCAAGGGTCAGAGGCTGAAAAGGGGAAAATCATGGATGGCTCAAGCAGAAGACACAATAGGACAAGTATGGATGCTGGAGAACACTTCGCGAGGAGAGGAGTGGGTCAGAGTACCAGCGGACAAGTCTGACCTGTGTAGGGTTATGATCACATTGGGCCGGGTGTGCAAAGAGTGGCCAGCGGGTGCTACAGAGGTTGAAGTCCAACAGTTGATTCATGACAGTTTACGCCTAAGTTATCAGATTATCTATACAGATGGTTCAGTGTTGAGAGGAAAGAGAAGTGCCTGGGGGTTCGTAGCGAAAGCCAATGGAAAATCTTTAGTGCAAGACAGCCTAGCATATTACACCACAACATCTAGTATGAGAATGGCAGGGGGGAGGGGGAGGGGGGGTAACTGCAGCTCTCCAGTGGCTAGAAAACAAGACGCATACACATGTCGTAACTGTAACAGACTCTGAAAGCATGCTGAAAATGGTGAAGACAGGGATGCTTCGAGCAGAGTGGCAAGCTTCACTGGAAAAGTCACGGGTTGTGAGCATACTTTAGATCTTTTCTCCAAGCTATGCCGGCGTGGTGGGTAATGAACAGGCAGACATTTTGACTGGATCTACACCACTGTGTGGTGAATTGATACATGACAATGCAGATGTGGTCAAGGCCCTTTGGGAACAAGCAACTGAATCAGTAGAGAAAGAAGATTATTATGGCCTGAAGAGAATGAGGCACCTGGGTGTAACCAGAGGGTCTGGCCGGCTCACTACACTCAGAGGATAGGCAAGGTGAACATTTAACCGAATTGTGACCGGTACCATCAGTATTGGAACTCCGCGCTGGCTGCTGAAGATGGGGATGGAGCATACATGGGAATGCCCCGAGTGCTGTGAGGTCAATATTTGACTCAACTCAGCGAAGAATCGTTTTCCACGAAACTGAAAGTTTGACAGTGTTGCCCTCCCTTACGGCATCTTTGATGTCTCTCTCTCTCCATAGATGGCATGTTCTTGATAGGCGCACTGCCAGCCAAGGCCTCTTTACTACCACAAGTCCATGGCTTAACTAAAGATGTCTCGTATTATCCCCCTCCCCTTTTTTTTCTGCATAAGCAATCACAAAGTGTGTATTGGTAGTGGCCTTGATTCATCTCCAATGTTCCTCTTGTGCCTTATGTTGTCACGGCGAAGTATAAACAGCGGAAGGGTGCCCATTTGTGCTCTTCTCATAGAGGGCATTCCCAGAGACTCTTATTCTCACCATCCATTGTTTACATCGTTGGCGTCTTGATTGCAACTCGGTTTATTGGTCGATCAATTTGTTCTCTTGGATCATGTGGTGGCAGTTGAGGTGAAATGCCAAAAAGGACTCGGTGCTCTCAAGATTATGGCAGCAATGGACATGGATAACAAGAATGCTGTTTACAATGTTTCAGCAAGTGATCCTGTCAGTGATAGATTATGGACTTGGAATGCTTACCATATCAAAGAGTTAGCTGACGAAACCTGAACGCATACAGAATGAAGCCATGCGGGTAATTCTGGGATGTACAAGAGATAACCGGTAGAATCACCAGACTTGCACTAAAATGGGACAGTTACAGGTTCATGAGGCGAGGGCTTCCAAGAGAAACCTAAAGACGGAAGGCTAATGTTGTTTTCCCTCCTCTGTGGAGTTTCTACTACCTATAAGGCAGCGGTGTAGACGAAGATAAGAATCAAACTTTCTCTCACTATCCGGGGCAAAGCCGGCTAATTGAATACTGTAAATATAGGGTCTTTAGGCAGACTAACTAGATGCCATAACCATTTAACCATTTGTTTTCAATTTTTTTTTTTCATTTCTGAGACTTTCCTTACTTGATTTTTAAAGTTGTCTTCTCAGGAATCAAATCTAAACTGTTGTAATTTTTCTTCCTCTGTTAGTGTCCAGCTGTAGCAATGGCCACATAGAGTTGGTAAAAATAAATGTAATATTAAACGGTTTCTTAAAGTATTCAAGCATATTTGTTCTTAAGTATTGATCCTATTTGTGATCCTGTTTTCGCAAAACAACACATATGGCTACTATAAATGTTTCTGTTGAAATCATAGATACAAGATATATCAATTCTGTTTTTCTATTTCAGGAGGAACCATCGACTGTGTATCTCACAAAATTAGAAAAGACGGCCGGATCAGAGAATTGTTTCGTGCCACAGGCGGAGCCTGGGGAGGCACCATCATTGACAGACAGTTCAAGAACTTGCTAGAGAGTATCTTCGGTGAGGAATACATGGCCACCTTCCAAAAGGAATTCCCTAAAGATTTTGTTGAGTTGCTGCAGGACTTTGAGATCAAGAAACGAGGAGAGTGCGAGAGCATCCGAGTGTCCCTGCCTTACAACTTCTGTAACTACAAACACAATGGTGTTTCTGTACAACAAGCCATCAAGAATTTTTCTGCTGAGAAAGGAAGCAGCGATATCAAATTTTCCTCTGGAAAACTGGTGATGTCTTCAAGCCAAGTCAATGCTCTGTTCAAAGATGCTTTAGATCAGATAAATGACCATGTGGAATCTCTCCTTCACAAGCCTAAATGTAAAGACTTGAACAATATATTCCTTGTAGGAGGCTTTGCCGAATCCACCCGCCTTCAGAGCTCCATGAGGGAGAGATTCGGGGAACGTGTTACTATTTTGGTCCCAGAGGAAGCAAGTCTCGCTGTTGTCAAGGGAGCTGTGGCTTTTGGCCACGACCCAAGCGCCATCTGCCAGAGAATTTGCAGATTTACATATGGTGTTGGAAGTTATCTCCCCTTCGAAGATGGCGTCCATCGTGAAGATCTTCGGGTTGATTCTGATGGAATGGACTTATGCAAGCACATCTTCCAAACTTGGGCAGAGGCGGGAGAGGTCATAGGTCATAATGAAATATGGCGGGAGACTTATACACCGATCATCAATAACCAGAGAGGGATTATTTTCGAATTTTTCAGGTCATCCAAGAAGAAAGTCCAGTACACGGATGAACCGGGAGTGGAGAAATGTGGATTCTTGGTTGTGGAAATGCCTGATCTAACCGGCGACCGTGACCGTGCTGTTGACCTGGAAGTCATCTTCGGGGGCACGGAGATTAAGGTCGTAGGTTATGACCACACTAGCACAACTCGCCATGAGACCTATATAGATTTTCTGAACGCTTGAAACTTGGCATATATGTGTTCTCCATTTCTTTACAATGATCTGTACACACGTCCACGCACACGCGCAGGCACACACATCGGGGGGGGGGGGGGGGGTGAAGGGGGGGGGGGGAAGGGGGGGGGGAGTAATCACACATTGTAGGCACAGCAGATCGAAATGGTGGAAGTAATCACATAATGTAGCCACAGGAGAAGGGAAGGGGGAAGTAATGTCATACTGTAGGCATACCAGATCGGGAAGGGGGAAGTAATCACATAATGTAGCCACAGGAGAAGGGAAGGGGGAAGTAATGTCATACTGTAGGCATACCAGATCGGGAAGGGGGAAGTAATCACATAATGTAGCCACAGGAGAAGGGAAGGTGGAAGTTATGTCATACTGTAGGCACACCAGATCGGGAAGGGGGAAGTTATGTCATACTGTAGGCACACCAGATCGGGAAGGGGGAAGTTATGTCATACTGTAGGCATGGCACGAATGAAAAAGGTTTCAGTAATCATGCATTGTTGGCACTGCAGATAGGGGAAAGGAACGACCGAAAGAGAAATTTTTTTTAAAGGGTCACACACAATTTGGGCCCGCCCGCCTATTTTACCTTAGGCTCTTTCGAGTACTAATCTTTCATACAGCAATTGTATTTTTATCTATGAAGAATATAATGTAGACACCTGAAAATACATAGCATTCATGTAAAGTAGAAATAAAAAAGCTTGGATGGAAAATTCATACCTTGAAGTGTGCATTAAAAAATACACGCATAAAGCAGAAACACACGCGAGGCAGACGTACAGACACACAAGCACAAACACCTACACAAGCAATTTACATACAGTAAGGTGCACACACACTGATGACCCACATAGGCAACATTAACAGGCACACAGGCAGGGCTTTCTCCATGTCATAGCTCTCTATGTCATAATTCTCCATGTCATAGCTCTCTATGTCATAATTCTCCATGTCATAGCTCTCTATGTCATAATTCTCCATGTCATAGCTCTCTATGTCATAATTCTCCATGTCATAGCTCTCTATGTCACAGTTCTCCATGTCATAGCTCTCTATGTCACAGTTCTCCATGTCATAGCTCTCTATGTCACAGTTCTCCATGTCATAGCTCTCTATGCCACAGTTCTCCATGTCATAGCTCTCTATGCCACAGTTCTCCATGTCATATCTCTCTATGTCACAGTTCTTCATGTCATAGCTCTCTATGTCATAATTCTCCATGTCACAGTTCTCCATGTCATAGCTCTCTATGTCACAGTTCTCCATGTCATAGCTCTCTATGCCACAGTTCTCCATGTCATAGCTCTCTATGCCACAGTTCTCCATGTCATAGCTCTCTATGTCACAGTTCTCCATGTCATAGCTCTCTATGTCACAGTTCTCCATGTCATAGCTCTCTATGTCACAGTTCTCCATGTCATAGCTCTCTATGTCATAATTCTCCATGTCACAGTTCTCCATGTCATAGCTCTCTATGTCATAATTCTCCATGTCACAGTTCTCCATGTCATAGCTCTCCATGACATAGCTCTCTATATCATAGCTCTCTATGTCATAGCTCTCTATGTCACAGTTCTCCATGTCATAGCTCTCCATGTCATAGATCTCCATGTTATAGTTCTCAATGTTACAGTTCTCAATGTTATAGCTCTCTATGTCATAGTTCTCCATGTCATAGTTCTCCATGTCATAGTTCTCCATGTCATAGTTCTGCATGTCATAGCTCTGCATGTCATAGTTCTGCATGTCATTGCTAACCATGTCATAGCTCTTCATGTCATAGTTTTCCATGTCATAGCTCTCCATGTCATAGCTCTCCATGTCACAGCTCTCTGTGTCATAGCTCCCCATGTCACAGCTCTCCATGTCATAGCTCTTCATGTTATAGCTCTCCATGTCATAGCTCTCCATGTCACAGCTCTCCATGTCATAACCCCCCATGTCACAGCTCTCTGTGTCATAGCTCCCCATGTCACAGCTCTCTGTGTCATAGCTCCCCATGTCACAGCTCTCCACATCATAGCTCTCCATGTCACAGCTCTCCATGTCACAGCTCTCCATGTCACAGCTCTCCATGTCACAGCTCTCCATGTCACAGCTCTCCGATGTCACAGCTCTCCATGTCACAGCTCTCCATGTCACAGCTCTCCATGTCACAGCTCTCCATGTCACAGCTCTCCATGTCACAGCTCTCCACGTCATAGTTTTCCATGTCATAACTCCCCATGTCACAGCTCTCCATGTCACAGCTCTCCATGTCATAGCTCTCCATGTCACAGCTCTCCATGTCACAGCTCTCCGTGTCACAGCTCTCCATGTCACAGCTCTCCATGTCACAGCTCTCCATGTCATAACTCCCCATGTCACAGCTCTCCGTGTCACAGCTCTCCATGTCACAGCTCTCCATGTCACAGCTCTCCATGTCACAGCTCTCCATGTCATAACTCCCCATGTCACAGCTCTCCGTGTCACAGCTCTCCATGTCACAGCTCTCCATGTCACAGCTCTCCATGTCATAGCTCTCCATGTCACAGCTCTCCATGTCACAGCTCTCCATGTCACAGCTCTCCATGTCACAGCTCTCCATGTCACAGCTCTCCATGTCATAGCTCTCCACAGCTGTCACAGCTCTCCATGTCACAGCTCTCCATGTCATAGCTTCCATGTCAGCTCCAGCATAGCTCTCCATGTCACAGCTCTCCATGTCATAGCTCTCCTCCATGTCACAGCTCTCCATGTCACAGCTCTCCATGTCACAGCTCTCCATGTCACAGCTCTCCATGTCACAGCTCTCCATGTCACAGCTCTCCATGTCACAGCTCTCCATGTCACAGCTCTCCATGTCACAGCTCTCCATGTCACAGCTCTCCATGTCACAGCTCTCCATGTCACAGCTCTCCATGTCACAGCTCTCCATGTCACAGCTCTCCATGTCATAGCTCTCCATGTCACAGCTCTCCATGTCACAGCTCTCCATGTCATAGCTCTCCATGTCACAGCTCTCCATGTCATAGCTCTCCATGTCACAGCTCTCCATGTCACAGCTCTCCATGTCATAGCTCTCCATGTCACAGCTCTCCATGTCATAGCTCTCCATGTCACAGCTCTCCATGTCACAGCTCTCCATGTCACAGCTCTCCATGTCATAGCTCTCCATGTCACAGCTCTCCATGTCACAGCTCTCCATGTCATAGCTCTCCATGTCATAGCTCTCCATGTCATAGCTCTCCATGTCAGCTCTCCAGCTCTCCATGTCACAGCTCTCCATGTCCCATGTCACAGCTCTCCATGTCACAGCTCTCCATGTCACAGCTCTCCATGTCACAGCTCTCCATGTCACAGCTCTCCATGTCACAGCTCTCCATGTCATAACTCCCCATGTCACAGCTCTCCATGTCACAGCTCTCCATGTCATAGCTCCCCATGTCACAGCTCTCCATGTCACAGCTCTCCATGTCAGCTCTCCATGTCACAGCTCTCCATGTCATAACTCCCCATGTCACAGCTCTCCATGTCATAACCCCCCATGTCACAGCTCTCCATGTCACAGCTCTCCATGTCATAACTCCCCATGTCACAGCTCTCCATGTCACAGCTCTCCATGTCACAGCTCTCCATGTCACAGCTCTCCGTGTCACAGCTCTCCATGTCACAGCTCTCCATGTCACAGCTCTCCATGTCACAGCTCTCCATGTCACAGCTCTCCGTGTCACAGCTCTCCATGTCACAGCTCTCCATGTCACAGCTCTCCGTGTCACAGCTCTCCGTGTCACAGCTCCCCATGTCACAGCTCTCCATGTCACAGCTCCCCATATCAGAGCTCTCCATGTCACAGCTCCCCATGTCAGAGCTCCCCATGTCACAGCTCCCCATATCAGAGCTCTCCGTGTCACAGCTCTCCATGTCAGAGCTCCCCATGTCACAGCTCTCCAGTGTCACACAGCTCTCTCCGTGTC
Organism: Candidula unifasciata; assembly: GCA_905116865.2. Classification (NCBI taxonomy): domain Eukaryota; kingdom Metazoa; phylum Mollusca; class Gastropoda; order Stylommatophora; family Geomitridae; genus Candidula; species Candidula unifasciata. The sequence continues at coordinate 117,745 of CAJHNH020002029.1, forward strand.
ACAGCTCCCGTGTCATGTCCCCATGTCACAGCTCTCCATGTCACAGCTCCCCATATAGCTCTCCGTGTCACAGCTCTCCATGTCAGAGTCCCCATGTCACAGCTCCCCAGCTCTCCGTGTCAGAGCTCACAGCTCCCCATGTCACAGCTCTCCGTGTCACATATCAGAGCTCTCCATGTCACAGCTCTCCATGTCAGAGCTCCCCATGTCAGAGCTCTCCATGTCACAGCCCCATATCAGAGCTCTCCATGTCACAGTCACAGCTCCCCATATCAGAGCATGTCACAGCTCCCCCATGTCACAGCTCCCCATATCAGAGCTCTCCGTGTCACAGCTCTCCATATCAGAGCTCCCCATGTCACAGCTCCCCATGTCACAGCTCCCCATATCAGAGCTCTCCGTGTCACAGCTCTCCATGTCAGAGCTCCCCATATCACAGCTCCCCATGTCACAGCTCCCCATATCAGAGCTCTCCGTGTCACAGCTCTCCGTGTCACAGCTCCCCATGTCAGAGCTCCCCATATCAGAGCTCTCCGTGTCACAGCTCCCCATGTCAGAGCTCCCCATATCAGAGCTCTCCGTGTCACAGCTCTCCATGTCATAACTCCCCATGTCACAGCTCCCCATGTCACAGCTCTCCATGTCATAACTCCCCATGTCACAGCTCTCCGTGTCTGGCGGTTCGTTGCCACCTGTTGTAGGTCCTGGATGTTTGTTAGGCCCATGGTGAAGCCTTCCCTGATGTTGGTTCTACACAGGCTCGCTCTTGGTTGTCCCCGTTTTGTTTTTCCTTCTGGTGTCCATATGAGGGCTTGATGGGGGAGTCTGGTCTTATCCATTCTGAGTGCATGGCCGATGTTGTTGTACAGAAGGTGTACCAAACACACACACACACACACACACACACACGCGCACAACGAATATACAGAAGCACAACACAACACACACACACACACACGCACAACGAATATACAGAAGCACAACACAACACACACACACACACACACACGCACACGCACAACGAATATACAGAAGCACAACACAACACACAAACACACACACGCACAACGAATATACAGAAGCACAACACAACACACACACACGCACAACGAATATACAGAAGCACAACACAACACACACACACACACACACACACACAGACAGATACAACACATACAGGCATACACACTCTCACAGACACAACATATACACATTGACACGACCGTCCTCTCTATATTTCCCCTATCAATGCGTCACACTGCTTCATTTAGCAGCAACACAATCTGCTGTAACCTAACGTTACTTGTATATTTCCCAAATATTTGTTGTAAAACCAATACAAACAAGGGTCTCTATGATGGACCAGTGGTTCCTTCTGTGTGTATGTAAGGAGAATCCACCTTTACGTTCATTAGTTGCATTCATCAGTTCAATTATATTTCCGTTGATCACATTTCATACTCATGTTTCCGCCTCTGTAAATCATTGACTGTTAAGATGACATCCGGCCCTTAGGTTTGGTTGGCAGCTGGTCTAGTAGGGAAACTTCGACATGCTGGCAAAGAGAGAGAGAGAGAGAGAGAGAGAGAGAGAGAGAGAGAGAGAGAGGGAGAGAGAGAGAGAGGGGATAGAGAGAGGTGGGGGAGAGTGAGAGAGAAAGAGAGAGAGAGAGGTGGGGGAGAGAGAGAGGGAGAGAGTGAGCATTGCTTCTTATCCAGCAGTTGGTCTTTGAAGGAAGCTTCGACAGACAGGAAGAGAGAGAAAGAGAAAGATAGATAGATAGACAGACAGATAGACAGACAGACAGACAGACAGACAGACAGAACGAACGAATGAACAAACTTTATTATCAAAGGGTTAAGAATTGGGCACGCAAGCCCGTCTAACATTCGGACCGTCCACTCCGCTCCTTTCATACAATTTTCCATTTGTACCTCATTTCACAGTTAATAATAATGACAATAATATTAATAATAATAATAATAATAATAATAATAATAATAATAATAAGAGAAATGCAAAATAAAAAAATTAAGAAACATAGAAAAAAAAGGTGGCAAAAATTTAGAATATCTAAGTCTTAATTACACATGCTGAAATGTGCTCTAATTTAGATAGATAGACAGACAGACAGACAGACAGACAGACAGACAGACAGACAGACAGACAGACAGACAGACAGACAGACAGACAGACAGACAGACAGACAGACAGACAGACAGACAGACAGACAGACAGACAGACAGACAGACAGAC
>CAJHNH020002029.1:127500-128764 GCA_905116865.2 Candidula unifasciata
GCAGTTACAACAGATCATTATTTGTACACGCAATTAGTGGCATAAGGCACCACATGTTCTCTGTCAGAACCACTCTCTATTTCTTGTATCTACTGTTCATGCACTCAGCTCAGTAGCTGGGCGACGGAATTGTATCTTTTCAGCTAACATATGAAGGAAAACGCAACAGCTAATTATTGCTAAATTAAAAATCTGCCTCGACTAAAAATAGTAAACCTTCTTATCCGCCATATTGATCAGACGCCACTTCCCTGTTATTACTTCTTCTTTTCTTCTTCTTCATTTCCTCTTTTACCGCTGTGGGTGTCGAGGGAGATATAAGGTTCTGTTTCTAGACTCGACCATAGGCACATCGTGCTGTTGTAGAGTTTTTATGATGTTATCCTTCCATCTTGTTCTTGGTCTACCTCGAGCTCTACGTCCTTCTTCTCTTTCCATATATGCTTTGTATGGTATGGTGTCACAAAGCATTCTCTCTAAGTGGGCAAACCATTTCACTTGCTGTCTTCGTATGTAATCCAGAATTGGTTCTGTGCCGACCTTTTCTCTTATGATCTCATTCCTGATCTTATCTCTTATGGTCACTCCTACAGCCCTTCTCAGACATCTTATTTCCGTGGTTACTAACTTTCTTTTATGGTTTGTTGTGAGTGACCATGTCTGGCACTGGTAGCACAGAGTTGGAATAAATATGCTTTGAATAAGATGTCTCTTTGTGCTGATTGGGATTGTCTTATGCTGTAAGAGGGGAGCTAGCTGTCCCAATACTTGGTTTGCTTTACTGCATCTAATCATTGCTGTTGTTACACTGTATCAAAATTTCCTCTTTCTTCTATTGTCTTTCCTCATTGCTGCTACCTCAAGGTTTGACTTCCCTGAGATTACAAAATCTCATTTCAGATGGCAAGACAACAGGCCTTATCCCAGATACCGAATTCAACCTCCAGAAATCGTATAATTAGGACACACAGAACGTCGACTATTTTTTGGCAAACATTATGCTACCAGTGCCAAACGTGGACACTTACATCCTCCAATGAACGTAAAATTGTGACAACAGAGATGAAATGCCTTAGAAGAGCTGCAGGCGTTTCGAGGAAAGACAAAATACGAAATCATGAAATTAGACGAATGCTAGGAATAAGGCCAATCTTACAGGTCATCAAAGAACAAAAAAATGAAGTGGTTTGGACACCTAACAAGAATGCCCTGGTACTATCTGCCACAGCGAGCCACACTACAACGTTACAACGGGTATAGAGCG
>CAJHNH020002030.1:0-80000 GCA_905116865.2 Candidula unifasciata
CCACTAAGTTTTGCAAAATCAGCCAGTATATCCCCCAACTCGTATACCAACACACCGGTTTAATCTGTAGAAAATATTTAAAGGATGCTAACTACCCGAGACCTCTAAAGCGATGCTTGCCACTCTGCAGGGAGCATGCCTGCCTCCACCTTTTCGACATGTTCTGTGAGTCAGTTACAATTACGAAATGTGTGTACAGCTGTTCTCCAGCCAGCCAAAGTCAACAGTGACTGCCTCCACCTCCATTCTTCGACTAGTCGTTGTCGCCTGACTCTCCTGGCTCCCTCTCTCCTATGCCATCTTCTGTCTCCATTTTCTTATCTTCTCCTCTTCCTGTTCTCTCGTTGCGACATGAAGATGGTAGCAAACATAGAGGACACATTCCGTAGCTCCGAAGACGATTGGTTTTTATTTTTGAGAAGAAGAAGAAGAAGAAGAAGAAGAAGAAGAAGAAGAAGAAGAAGAAGAAGAAGAAGAAGAAGAAGAAGAAGAAGAAGAAAAGAAGAAGAAGAAGAAGAAGAAGAAGAAGAAGAAGAAGAAGAAGAAGAAGAAGAAGAAGAAGAAGAAGAAGAAGAAGAAGAAAGAAGAAAGAAGAAGAAGAAGAAAAGAAGAAGAAGAAGAAGAAGAAGAAGAAGAAGAAGAAGAAGAAGAAGAAGAAGAAGAAGAAGAAGAAGAAGAAGAAGAAGAAGAAGAAGAAGAAGAAGAAGAAGAAGAAGAAGAAGAGAAGAAGAAAAGAAGAAAAGAAGAAGAAAAGAAGAGGAGGAAAAAAAATTGCTCTTCATGTCCTTGTTATTTGTTTTTGCCACTACTAATGTTTTTTCAACCCATTCCGTCAAATATAAGTAGCAGCTCTAAGAAGCATATTATAAACAGCGTATTCCTACCAATACTGTGCTATCAGTGCCAAATTTGCATATTATCAAAGGCTAACCTAAGTATAATTAACATCTGTGAAGTGAGATGCCTGAGTAAAAACCAGGTAACCCAACCATTCGAGACAAAGTTAGAAATTATATAATCATACTGACGCTGTAGGAACAACACCTCACTGCAAATCTATTAATAAACAGAAGATCAAATGATTTGGTCCTTTAGTAGGAATGCAACTGGAAGAACTATCAACGCTGGAGCTACACAAAAAAGATCTAAATTGAAATCAAGAGGCCGCCCTTTGAGATATGGTTTGACAAATAAATTTAATGAGCTTCTACACAGACACGGATTGCCAATAGCCATTGCTGCCCATCAAGCAATAGATTGCACATTGTTCCTCCCCACAAAGATTAACGACAGAAGTGGAAATTGATGATGATGATGATGATGATGAAGATGAGAATGACCATTCCCACTAAACACCACCTACGTGAAAGTCTGTTTACCCAATGAAATTCACTGCGTTGTACACATCTTATTGTTCTCTTTGAAACGTTGCACAAAAAATTCCGTTTAACACCAGTGCTGAGAGCACGCTGCAGAAGCTAGTTCCGCCATCTTCTGACGTCACTCGATGACAAGACGGTTAGACATTTTGTTTATGCCTGACTTTTAATTAAGAAAATTGTTAACACCGTGTGTTCATATTCTGTGGAAGAAGTATAGAGATGTTTTACATTTCAGGTATGCACATTTATATTGTAAAGGTTAAATGCTTGTAAAATGAATCGTATACTGTCTTCGCAACTTCAGCTTTGGAAAGATTTGCATCTTTGAATTCTTTGTAGCTTAGTTTTTTGAAGACGAAACCATTTTTAAAGAAATTGTAGAATTACCAGGACTGCACATCAATGGTAGAATAATAAACAATGTGAGATATGCTGACGACACAGTGTTGCTAGCAGACAGTGAGCAGGAGTTGCAAGACCTAGTGGAGCAAGTAAACAGAAGGAGTGCAGAATTTGGATAAATTTGAAAAAGACAAAAACCATGATATTTAGCAAATAAGATAATCAGCTAACAATGAATATCACAGTGAACGGGGTGAAATTGGAACAAGTTAAAAATTTCTTATATCTTGGACAAGTAATAACATGTGACGACAGAAGTGAAACAGAAGTCAAGAAAAGAATAGGAATGGCCAAAAACATTTTCAACAACATACAAAAGTTACTGACATCAAGAGAAATAAGAAATACATTAAAAATGAGAATTGTCAAATGTTATGTATTCTCAACTTTACAGTATGGTACAGAGACATGGACAATGAACAAACAACTGGAAAATCGTATCAATTCTTTGGAGATGTGGATATACAGAAGATTAGGTCGTATTTCATGGAAACAAAAGCTATCAAATACAGTGGTACTGAGAAAATTGGGAATGAAAAGAGAGTTGCCAGGTGAAATAAAAAAGAGACAAGTGAAATATTTTGGCCACATTAAAAGACATAACAGTATTATAAAGATCATCCTAGAGGGAAAGGTTCAAGATAGGCGAGAAAAAGGCAGACAGCGTTACAAGTGGGAGGATAACATCAAGAGATGGACGAACAGCAGTATGAGTGAGTGTACATCAAGGGCAAGAGACAGGGCTTGTTGGAGATCCATTGCAGCCAGCCTTCATTGTGGAGACGGCACCTGATTGATTGATTGATTTTCGAAGACACCCTTTTGCTTTCACGTATGGTGAACAGGCACCCTGAATATTATGAAAGTTAAAAACTGATTTCGGTGTTTGTACAGTTAATGCAGGGACTATAATGAGCCGACTTAAAAGCAGACGAGGAAGTTGTCAAACAATGGTACAAATCGTAAACAGGTGAGAGAAATTAGACTTTGATGGTCAAGATGATTCTGACATGGTGTGTGGGGAAATAAACTTCAAGATCTAATAGCAACTGGCGAATATGAGTGGAAGAGCGCTGAGGGGAAAGATAGCTATAGGTACCTAGATGGTTTAGCCATATATCATGATCAAGACAAGTTAATCGAGTTTTAGCATCACCGCAGACATATCACCCCATAACTACTCCATTCCTGGTCTGTGGAAATCACACACAATGTCCCTCGCTGTCCCATTTGAAAACTAGTTTAAACATGTCAGTCCCAGCGAAATCTTGAAACTTAAACACGCAAAGTAAGAAATATTGCATAAAGCAGCTGTCAGATGTGCCAACAATGGCGGCCCCACACTTGAATTGCAGCTCTTTGTTGATGCCAAAGTGAGATACGAAAGGTGGCATTGCACTCAGAAAACTGCACGTCATTCTAAACGTAATCCGCCACCCGCCATTTTAGAAAGGTCTACAACACGCTAGGATACAACAACAACAAAATAAAAAGCATTTCGCAAGAAATCCACAGCTGACAGCGTCATACTAACCACTAAGTTTGGTAGCTCGGCGACGGAAGCTTTGGACTCCTGGTCCATAAATTGAAAATTTGAATCTGCAAACATAGCTAAGAACAGATAACTTTTCAGTGTGTCAGCGGTCCTTTGGCCATTTTTTGTTTTGCCCGTAGACAAGAGATTTTAAACTGTGCTTGACTACAGAGAGCATTATATACAACAATGAGAAGAAGACAAGAGTTCTTTGGTCATGTAATGAGAAAAGCAGCTCTGGAAATTATCGTCACAAATGAAAACATCACTGGTAGAAGAGGCAGAGGCAGAACAAGAGAAATGATGGTGGATGGCTTAAGACAGTGGCATGGAATATCATCAGTAGAATTGATCCAGAACACCAGAGACCGAAATCTATGACGACGCATGAACGCCTACGCTAGCTGACAAGGCACTTTATGATGATGGTGATGATGACAGACTACATCTTTGTGAATGGCATGTGTTGATGATGAAACCGTGTTGGTAGCACTGGATCTAGAGGATTATTGTGAAACCAGAAATTGACATTATTTCACTAATGTTAAAAAAAAAAAAACTGAAGGACAATGATACCCATGTGTAGGCACCTTGTTGGGTGCATTTCGTCAAGTGCACTACTATTGTCAGATCCATGCCCTTCCATTGTACAATGTCCATGGAACAAATGTATGGGTAATTCTTTGAAATTTTCTGGCAGGATAAATTATCAATGTTTTTACTTAAAGAGATACATCGAATTGCATGACCAGTAAAAATTTAAACGGAGAGAGAATCTACCAGACTGGACAGCCAAACTTTTATGTCCAAGTTAATGCTGTCTTCATGCTTACTAGTAAGAAATACATGGATAAGAAAAGATAAACAAAATGAATAAATGAGGGAAAAGGCAACAAGAAAGAATTAGGAAAGAGGGGAAAAATAATACTAATCTCCATGGCTTTAAAAGAATAACTACGATCCTGTTTCATATATACAGGGAGTTACGAGTTTCTCACACGATATTTTCACATCATTTGAAAACACTAAGTCCAATATATTGTGAGTTTTTAGACAACTGTTTGTATCCGTGATTACATTGTGTGACTACAACCGATGTAAAAAAAAAATGTAAATTGATGACAATTAAATGTGGATTCGAACAAAGAACCGTTGAAATGAAATGCCCAATATTGCTGGTGTCTGTTAAATCAGACACAGCTGTGACTAAACAGAAAGCTTCTTAAGTATTTGTGAACATGTGCCACACACTGTACATGTGTAATATAACGTCTTACAAACACAGTGAAATGACAGCAAAATGCAGTGTTCTGAAGGAACAGTCTAAGAAAAATCCAAAGCTTTTTTGAGATCATGTGTTGAGATTTCGAAAGGTTGCAGTACATGCGGTCATTAATTAAGACCACTTTAAGGCTTACAACATTATACGCCTTCTGTTCTAACGTGCCTACATTTTAGACCGGGAAATATTAAGGGAAATAATGGCATCATTATGATTTTGACTTGCTACCTCGGAAAACTCGCCACCTGAATAAAGAAGAAACTAAGTACTGAATGTTAGGGAGAGACCATGTCAGCAAAAGAACCTTATCTGGGACATACGGACAGCAGCACAGTGGAGATCGTCATGCATATATCCAGACTAAATAAAGTAACCGGTTTATAAATGGGAGAATATCATGCGGAACGTTGGGTTTCCAGCAGGTTTGATCCATAATTCCTAAAACAATATTTCATGACCAGCAAGCAACTGCAAGAGCGGCCTGCGAAACATCAAACGGATCAAAGGTGTCTAAAGTTTTCGAGACAAAGAAGGTGGACTTGGAGGAAATACGCCAGACGACTATTTTCTAGAAACAATAATGCAAATTTGTTACTAGAGGATACTGTAGACCCTGTTAGCTCCAAAGATAGACAAGACGAACATATAACTGTACAGTACCATTATTATTACAGTTTTGTTTTGTTGAAAAGCATTTTTCCTAGACAGGTGTTGACATTCACTATACAGCCTACAATATTGTTTGATATCACGGGAACATTCAAGCAACAAAACTGAAAAATAATTCTGATCTGCGTTTCACCGATTCCCAGGTGAGCTGTAAAGGGTGTCTCATATGGAACTTTTGAGACTCCTGGTCTTTGTGACGTTGGCACAACAAATTGTTTATATTTTGAGTGCGCAAATTCAGAAAAAACATCAAAATATATTCAAAAATAGAATTGTTGTCTGCCTTGTTTCACCCCATTGAAGAAAGATGTCTTAGCTTTATCACATCATTTTGCCAAGGTAGGTGTCACAATGTGTCTGATCTTCTACCATTGCAGATTTTTTAAAAGGAATATATATATATATATATATATATATATATATTATACTTTTTTTTAGGGTCATTCTTTTTTTGCTTCTGTCATCTAATATCTGCAGAATTTAATTTGGCATTCACCTCTTTTTGTTTTCCAACTCTGTGTGGTGGAAGAATAAGCTTTTTTAGTGTCTGCTGAATTTACTTCTGCAGCATATCCCATTGTACATAAAAAAAGTTTGTATTATTTCAGTTGCGTTATATCCGATTTGCACAGTGACATTGTAATGTAAATTATTTTAACTTGATGGTCTTTGGGGTCTTCTTCATAGTATTCAGTTTTATTGTAAACGTTCATATCATAAAGTACAGGATAGAACTTATCGGAATCTATGGCTCAAAATATAAAACTAATCCAGGGAAATGTCCCGAGAAACAAAGAAATAATTTTTCGAATTTTCTTACCCGGAAGCAAAGAATTAGATGATCGGCTTTAGTCTTTTCGTCAATAATCTAGATAAGAAGTGGGCTTTTATCTAACTAGGGTGACCTTGCTTTTATATTTACTGCCCCCAAAAAACCTAATCACTAATAATGTGGGTTTTTTTTCTATTATAGCGAAATATGGTAACAAAACGATATTAATTTCTCAAACGTTTGGAATTATTCATGAAAACATTTATTTGATGGTTTCTTTAGTTATTTTCACAAATCAGGTATATCATAAATTTGGTTTATTTCGAACATTAGTAACAATACTATATTTCGGTAATGAATTTAGGTTTCAAAATATTCAACTTCCATACATTTGTCTCTATACCATTTCTTTCAATCATCTTAATGTTTTCTTCATCGACCTCTGAATTGATTGCTGCTCGGAAAATCTTATAAACGGATTTCAATGCCACCTGTTTTTCTTCTTGACATCTTTGATGTTCATTGCTGTCTTACGTTGTTTCTGACGTTTGCTTCTTGCACGATGGTAACCGGAATATAGCTATTTCAGGAATGGGATTTCACTTCTTCTATCGTCTCGAAAAAACAAAAAGCATCTTCTTTATTTTACATTTTCAAACTCGCCCATGTTGTCCTTTCCCCACGATGTTATCAATACAATTGCGTGGCTAGGTTAATGTGTCGGTAAGGAGTGACGTTTACATTTTTCCATCCTTACCATAGATTAATTGAATCACAAACCCCACATTTAAGTACAACGTCACATATTACTATGGTGCATGAATCTTCTAGAATTGTTTTATAAACCAAGCGGTTTGATGATATATATATATATATATATATATATATATATATATATATATATATATATATATATATATATATATATATATATATATATATATATATATATATATATATATATATATATATATATATATAAAGATTGCGTAATTGAGGCCACTTCATGACAGCTCCTATTACTGGAATATTATCACTGTTGCAGCCTGCTTCTGATCTGGTGTTTGCTGCAATTAAACTGCTCCTGAATCTGTTTGAAATCAATAGATAATCAGGCTGACTGCTGACATTATCGCTAGTACTTTTTAAAGTTTACAAACGACTATGGTGGTGTTTAAACCAGGTGTTACCAATTATCATGTTTTGTGACTCAGCTCAAGCTATTCATCTTTCGCCTCTCTCCTTCTTTCCTCCTAGGCCATAGCCACCAGTTACACCACACACTTTTTCACTTTCAACTGTTACACTTTTTTTTTTAACTTCGAAATTTTCCACTTTTGCACTGATCAAAAGCCATGTCTGAATCATTATAACTTTCATCAGTGTCACTTTTGAGTTTTATGCAGTTGATACCTACACCTGTACTAGGTTTATATCAAGTGATTTGCTATGGATCTTTACTGCGCCATGTTAGAAATAGTTTAATATACTTTAACGTTTTTTTTTTCTTCACATTATGGATCCAGAATGATACCAACACTATTTTTATATTTTCTTCCACTAGAATTAATGACTTCATGTCATCCGAATACTTTTCTGCTGTACATGGCCAACGCATTTAACTAATTCATAATATTTTGATATTTACTGTATCTATTTCTTTCTTGATGTTGTCTAACTTTCTAGTTTGAACAAGTGTTCTGACACTCCAAGTACCAGTTTTTATGATGTTACTGACATTTAATCTCTTTGTAGTTGCTGGATGACGGTCGGTGTCAAGAACCTTGTATCTATATTACCTAACTACAGCTCGTTGTACGGCCCTGTGACAGACACACTATACCAGAACACACTCAACACACACACCTATTGAGCACACACATCATCTTTAATGAACAAAGAACAACACAACCTAAAGCAACCTCCACAGTTATGCACAGTCCCTTATCCGAAACTCCCGCAGTGGCAGCATTTATTTTTACTTATCCACCCGAGCCATTCCCATGGATGTACCAGAGGACACGATTCCACCTCCTGTACTGCAGCGCTAGCTAGGCTGTGGGCCTCGCCATGCGTGACTCAGTGGCACACGCAAGGTGAGTGGTTCATGTTTTAGCGGGCAGTGTCAACGCCAGCACAAAACGCAGCTAAATCCTAATAACCCATGGACAAGAACACCTACATAAGCACGATACAATCCCAACACAACTGTCTTAGCTTACTATAAACACACGAGGAATACCAACAGCTAACCAATACATATGACGACAACGTTAACAGACCCTATCTTCCAATTCCTACCAAAATACAATCTATCACGTCTCTAAATGTCTTCAGCTTCACACGTCCATTCTAACCGCTCTCCTCTCCCCCCGTTCAGCTTCGGGTAAAACGTGTACGTTGCACTAGTGTTCAAGCCATCTCGGGTTTTCTCCATATGGCTGACCGCTGGTGCACTTTTTTGTCCGTCAAACACAAACATGAAGTTACACGTCGTATTGTCTATACTCTGTCCCACAGGGCTATGACAGTCGGGTCTCACTTCCCGGACGAGGTGATTCCAAAAGAATTAGGGCCGTTATCTGAATTCGAAGGATGATTTAATCGGGAAAATACAGCAGTATTTTCCCCCTTGGCTTTCGCCGGTTTGTTTATGGTTTACCTCCAATCGCCTAAGGAGACATACCCTGCAAAGCAGCAGGGGAGAGGGTTTATAATGGCGCCTTTTACCCGCTGATGGTCATGTCACAGAGGTTTAAAGTATTTTAAAGATCTAGCTGTCACACCACCTAGCTTGCATCCTCTCAATGACCACCGCCTGTTTTAGTCCGCGGCTACTTATTCAACATTCACGACTAACCTCTGTATCTAGAGGCCCTTCCACTATCCGCCACACAGTGTCCGCGACCAGTAGTAGGACAGGCTCCTACCTCAGGAGAATATACTTAACCAAACAAATTCCTCACTAAAAAGTGCCCTAACCATTTCTTCATTGACCAAGTATTTCATTGCGAGATTGGAATTTCATTTCTTAGGATTTCTACATCACTATTTTTCACTATTTTCTCATATTGTTCTCCTGATTTCTTGGTAAGATGTTTCATAGTTTGCACGATGGTCATCTATTTAGAATTCAACATTGCATCATTCTGTTTAAGGTAGTTAATTCTTCAGCCACTGAATTTGAAGAGGTCACGTACAGTGATTAATACTTAACATCAGATGAATCTTAAAATGGCAGTTCACATTTCGGTCTTATACTTTCTTCATTTTGGATCTCTCCGATGTTAACCTGCCTCAATGATGTCTTGCTCACAAATTAGGTCATGAGTTCGGAAGGATGACGTGATATTCTCCAACTTAAACATGGATTGGCTGATTTATGAAACTGAACTGTGCTGAAGCAGTAATTAAGAGCGTTGATCAAATTCGACTAGTCTAGGTCTCGTCATATCCTGAGCTTTCTCTTTAATTCCTCCACATACTGGGAGGTAATTTTTGCGTCTCTGGCCTGTACTTTCGTCAGTCCAAGTTGTCTTTAGCACTTCAAGAGGTCCTTCAATGAGTTGTCCAAACATCAATGTAGCGGAAGTAAGTCCCGTGAACATGTGGTACCTCCCGGTAGGCGAATATAGCTGCAGACAAGCAACCCTTTCCCACCCCCCCCCCCCCACACACACGCTCAAGTTTCTTCTCAGGTTTCTCCTGAGTGACTCGATGTAAGAGCGATACCAAAGTACCGTTAAAGCGTTCGACCCGGCCATTGGCTTGCGGTCGGTATTGGCTAGTACAAACTTGTGGAGACTTGAAGAACACCTTCTCCATCTTCGTTTCACGAAACTGGGAACCATTATATGTGAGGGTCTGCTGCGGAAATCCCACCGAGTAGAGATACTAAGTAATGTGTCTGCCACATTCTTACCGTCTTTTCTCGTAAGAGCAACCCCCTTGCCCCGTACAGTCCCACAGTCTACCGGGGTCAGGATGTAGGCATTCTTCGTAGTAAGTGAAAGAGGGGCGACCAGATCTACATCCACTTTTTCAGATGGCTTAGAAGTAATGGGTTGTCGTATGGCAGTTTTGTCGCACACCTTTACTTGAGGATTATTTTCCAAAACCCCTCAGGTGCTCTGAGACAGGGGTCTTCTGAATAGTGGCTCTCGTTTTTCTAGAGGCCTAACCCTCGGTTCAAACTTCTATTCAGTCTATCTCAGGAATGGGGTGACTCGAGCTCTGACTCCACAGGGTTACTATGAACTCGGGTTTCTCTCGGTCAGACATCCCCATTACTAAATTTGCACCCAGACTGGTAAACAACGTAACACAGTCAAATATATAAACAACAGTGAGTAGGACAAGACATGGACACCTTTCTGACTACGACAATTGTTTCCATTAAAACCAAACTTTTCTAAGAACAAGAAGTCTGATGAACTAAAACTCCAATGTAATAAATGCACTATAACAAGGCAGAAGAAAAGTAGCACAAAGAATCAAAACGATTGTTCAAGTCTTTGAAGAACTGAGACTAGAGAAAGCGTCCTCCTACATCGCCACATCCATTTCCATGAACATCATGGCACGGAGAGCTGAGACAGAATACGATGGCACATCTGGACTTAGGCCGCTAACGTGATGTTAACTCGGACTTATCTGGTCGGATCCTACAGCTCCTCAGGGTGCCAGAAGGTAGACTTCTGCCTCGTCCCGTTACTCAAAACGTCTCCGTACGATTAAGACGACCCCTGGGATTGATCGAATAACAATCAACTTCCCAGTGACTGGTGGGTGTGAATTTCAAAAACAGTCGGACATATCAGGCAATGGCTGGTCATCACAAGTCGGTTTCTTTCCAGTTGCTGGTTGGCGGGAGAACCTGACTACCACACGGATGCACGTTGGATCTTCCAATATCATGAAATCAACAAGGCAACACCATGAGCAAACCGCACCCAATGTACCCTGTTAATCACCCTCCTCACGCTCTCCACATGCTCAGAGGTAAATGAGGGCTAGTCCAAACCATGAAGGTTGACTTTACATATCTTGGAACTCCTACAGTTTCCCAGAGTGAGCACTAGAGTCATACGTACGTTTCTATTAACTCGAATAGTTTCTGAATCCAGTCTTGTAGCGAAAGCCAGACAGATCTCTATCATTCCCCATCCCTCTAAATATACCCTTTTCACTAGTTGGAAAGATAAGGTATAGGAGATGAAGACAAAACCAAAGTAGAAGAAATATGCTCCGAAAGCATTTCTAAAGCCCAAGCTTGATGTGGTTACAGTAGCTCCTAGCAACGGCGGATATGACGTCATGCTTTACCCGAAGAGCTCTGTCCATTTCTAACGGTCTACCAACTCAACAAGTTCATGGACCGAATAAAAGATAACAACTGTTCATTCAATGTAAATACACTCCAAAGAGGTGGATTGATTGATCCGAAGAGGTTTAGAAAGCCGGCTTAAAGAATTCACGGAGAAATTTCAGCCGAAAGTGCATTCCAACCAGGATCGCTATCTATCGTCTTTCATCGCAGGCGATCGTAGACAAACAGATTCGCATTATCAATCTGCCGACCTTTTCTTGCACACACACACAGGCACTGAACACAAATATTCATTTAAATCCTTTTAGGAAAACTTACCCATGTCAATGGATAAAGAGAATAAAGAAGCTTGTCTTTTTTAACGGTCAAGTGGCTACAAAACTGAAACACGTCTGCACACTTGAACGGACTAAGAAGAAGTGACGTATAAAATTATAGTTCCTATCTACGACAGTTGGTGCGAGAATATGGCTCAAGTACACTGTGAAGCGGTCACACAATTCATCTTGAACGGGCGTAGAAAATGGGTCCTATCATGCAAATTGACCCTATACGCCTAGAAAAAACAATCTAAGAATGATTTATATAGATTTCTCACAGCTGGACTCCCCAACACCCCACGAACTATATCTCTGCGGACGGACTATCCGATATCATAGTTACATCAACAATTATGGGATGTCAAGACTGTGGGAAAGTCTATTGTGGTAGGGGTGTTGATGCTGTTATGTGACAGGGCTCCCCTAAAGAGATGAGCGGTCACGCGAATTGAACAACCTGCTCCCCATCCTCAGTCAGCGCATCAGCAGACGATGGGTGGCGACTCAAAAAGTCTGCACCCACATTCTGACCACCGGGAATATATTCTACGGTGAAAGAATATGGTTGCACCAGCAACGACCATCTCATCAACCTTGGGTTCAAATGGGCAGATCAAGCCAGGAACACCAAAGGTTGATGGTCTGCACTGTGAATTTATTTCACACTATACACATATACAAATGTTTGTGTATAAAAATTTGTTTTTTGTGGACATCAAGTCCCAGTGATGTTTCACAGCAAACTGAGATTCTACAGCCAAAATGGCAACTTCATCTTGGGAGGAGCTTACATGTACTTCAAATAGATTGCTGGAATTCAATTACTGATATGTGCATCTAGAACATCTCATTCGGTTAAGGAAGACTATAGGTGAATCGACAAATCTCTAGCAAGAAACGCGACCAAGCTCGTTCGAGAACCGAAATATATTCAGTCAGGGAGGATTACCGACAAGCTAGCAGAGCCTTCTCTCAATGTACCTGTTTCTGCTTATTTGAGACCCGAATGTACTAGAACTATTTTATATATTATAAAGTTGTAGTCGGTAAACTAATATAATATTTAAGTTACCTCGTGACTCAACATTCCTTCATTTATAATAGAAGGTATATTTAATTCAGTCAGGGATTGGCTACGCTATGCGGAGTTTCCCACTAGGATCGAAACCTGGCTCTTTCGAGAACTGAATAAGATATATAAAAATGCCTTTATTTCAATGCGTCAATGGACGTCACTTACATAAAGTATGCATCTAAATATCGTTATCTTTTCCACGCAATAACACTGCCTCCATCTTCGTTACCGAATTAGCTGAACGAAAAAACCCGTTCTGGAGATCTAAAGGTATTCTCCCGAACGCTTCCTCAGTGAAACGACGTTCGCACTGAAAGAGGACTCTGAGGACGAAATCACTCCTTCCTTCAGCAAGCAATCAACCTCCCTTCTCACAGACTCCTCCTTAGAAAAGGGGATTTGACACGGGCGCTGGCGAATAGGTTTGTCATTCACCAATTTCATATCGTATTCGATCTACGAAGTACGCCCCGGCTTCTCTGTAAACACGGAAGTATATTCCGATAAGAGATGTGCGAGCCGTTCAGTTTGGGACAAGGAGAGAGCAGGGTTAATCTCTACATCCTTGTATGTTTCCCCGAGATGAAGAGGATATTCTACCGCAGTGGTTTCTCCTCCTTCCACCTCCATTGCTACAGACAGTGTTAAAAGAGTCTCAGGGTTACTTAAGTCCCTCTCGTTATACTGTCTGAGAAGATTAATATGGTAAACCTTCGACTTATCCTTCACACAAATCTTGTAGTGCATTCTAGATACTTTTTCCAAAACAGACTAAGGGCCTGCCCAAGCTAAATCTATCTTGGATCTCCCCGTTGGCAAAAGTAACAGAACTTTATCTCCAACATCAAGACTACGTTCCTTGGTCTTTTTGTTGAAATGTGTTGCATAACGTTTACGAGCACGATTCAAATTCTTATTTGCTAGGTCCCAACCTAGCTTCAGTTTCTCCTTGAGTTCTTGCACGTACCGTGACGTGGTCATCAAGGTCTCATCTGCATTTCCGTCCGTCCACGTTTTTCTGAGTATGGCCAAAGGTCCAGATATGGGCCTCCCAAAAACCAACGTTGCTGGGGGAAAGCCGGTAAAAGCATTAGGGACTTTGCAATAAGCGAATAGTGCTGCAGCCACGTATTCGTCCCACTTCTCCTGTTTCTTTTGGGATAACCTCCTCAGTAGTGAAATCAACATCCCGTTGAATCGCTCATTTTGGCCATTCGCTTGGGGTCGATATGGACTAGTGCATATATGATGAGATTTAGGAATTTGAAACACCTCCTCCATCAATTTCCCCTTGAGCTGAGATCCGTTATCAGTCAATATTTGTTCGGGAAATCCTACACGAGCGAAGATGCCAATCAGAGCTTCAGCCACGCTCTTACTGTCTATCTTACGAAGCGGTATAGCCTCACCCCAGGCAGTGCAACTATCTACAAGGGTTAAGATATAGGCATTATTCTTTTTTCGTGAGGGGAAGAGGTCCCACCAAGTCGACTGCCACTCTCTCGAAGGGAGTGGACATTATGGGAGTTTCTCCCAGTCGGACTGGTGCAATCTTGCATTTTGGAGCGACTCTTTGGCACTCCGGACAAGATTTGACAAAACGCGTTATTTCGGCTGTCATACCCGGCCAAAAGTAGTGACAGGAAATACGTTGAGTCGTGGCATTTATTCCCACATGGGCACTGTATGCGATCGTGTGACCCATTTGGAGAATTTGTTGTCGGTATGGTCGAGGCACGACCAACTGACTATGTTCAGTATATTTGTCACCCCCAATGCGGAAAAGTAACTTACCTTTTATAAAGTAATCATTTCTTTTCGGCGGAGTGTGACTTACAGGTAATTTTTTAAAACAAGCTTTAAGAGTAGGCCAGTCTCTTGGGCTACCTTGATCTCGTCAGGTAAAGGATTTACGTGACTCTGATCTTCCGTGGCACTTTTATGTTGCGCACGGGTGGTCATCGCCTCAAACTGCTCTGAAGTTGTAGGTGCACTCGCTAAATATACATAACGAGTTCCTAAAATAAGAGGGAACGTACTCCGTTTCAATACGGCTGCCTCAATCACCCCAGTAACATAGCTAGACCTGACCTCTATCTTTGCTATCGGCAAGTTTAATGGTCGAGCGTCAAAAGTTGCACATCTGAGCTCTATAAATTTACCTGTATACTGATCTGCTCTAACGACTTCAGGGGAACAAACTGCTGAGTAGGACAAAACTGAGTCGTAGAGACACAAAATTCTCTTTCCATTCGTCCAGACCTTCTCCACCACAGGTGGCCTATTGGAAAAATTATATAATTTATCTGCGGTAGACGAACCAACAGTCGTCAACAAAGCCGACAATTGAGTTCCCCCAGCTGACTTCACCTTACAATCATTCGTATGATGAGAATTATTTTTGCAGTTCTTGCAGTAGGGTTTTCTGGAACCATTGTACAACTGTTTCTGTTGCGAACTGCTAAATTTAGAAGGATTCTGGTGATTTACATGGGATGTGCTCTTTTTGGGTGAACCTGGAGTGGGAGTTTTCTGACCGTTCTGACCATTCCTATTGTGAGTATGGGGCTTAGCTTTCCCAGAACTATCATCCTTATGGGCTAACTCGTACCGTTCGGCATGAACCAAAATGTCAACCAATTTCTCTGCACCGTTCTCGGTGAGAAATGTTTGCATTGACTTCGGTAGAGTGTCTTTTAATTGTTCGGTTAAGAACAATTCTTGCAAATCTTCAAAGGAAGCTTCATAACCAGCCATTTCACGCCATTTCACAAGATAACTTTTCAATCTATCTGCAAACTGCGGATATGTTTCCCCAATCATTTTCTTTTCATTCCTGAACTTATGCCTATAAGTAGCAGCATTCAACTCAAACCTTTTCAATAAAGCCTGGCACAGGGATTCAAAGTCAGTGTCGGAGCCAGTGGGCATCTGCTGAAAAATCTCATATGCCTCTCCTCTCAATTCCTGTGCCAGTTTTAAAGTATGTCTGTCTTTCTCAAATTATATATTGTAGCAAGTTTAACAAACTTATCAATATACTGTTCAATCGTTTCCAACTTCGAATCAAAGGCGGGCATTGGAAAATTCATGGCAGGTGCAGAGATGCAGTGAGTAGAAGTAGTCTCCATTTCTGAAGACTGAGATCTAGACACTTGGCTATCTCTTTGTGCCTGAATTTCCAGCTCCTTCATCTTTACTTCTTGTTCTAACTTTAACCTTTCTTTCTCGGCTTCAATTCTGAGTCTTTCGGACTCCACGAGTCTCTCGGATTCAATCCTGAGCCTCTCGGATTCCTTTTCAGCCTCAATTTTGAGCCGTTCAGATTCTTGGAGTCTCTCGGATTCAATCCTGAGCCTCTCAGATTCACGAGCCTCCATTCTCATTTCTCTCACCGTGGTCTTAATCCATTCGGTCAACACCTTTCCTTCCAGTCCCATTTGGACAGCCATTTCTTTCAGCTCCTGAATAGAAATTCTCGACTGTGCCATGTTGAGCTGTAAATATACTTAATAGAAGATCCAACAGTATGTCAACAATTTACGACAATTATAAATATTAGTCACAAATCACAAGTGGTATTGCAGCCAAAACTACTATACACAAGTTATAAGAACAATTGTCACTAAGTCAGAAAGGCAATCCTCTTATTTCCAGGACCAATAAAATCCTACAAGGTGAAAACAGGAAAAACTAATTGCTAAAGACTACTGGAACAACCTCGTATTTCTTCCCAGGAAGAGTATAAAGAATGTACCCAAAGTAGTCAGCAAGTTTACCAGACAGCTTATCAATAGCCCAACCTGCTGGTCAAGTATCCAGCACAACCACTGAACACTCTAACACACTGTTGAAATATTACATTTACATTGAACAAAGATCCCGGATCTGAGACCACATTTTACCATAATGACTGTCGTATGGCAGTTTTGTCGCACACCTTTACTTGAGGATTATTTTCCAAAACCCCTCAGGTGCTCTGAGACAGGGGTCATCTGAATGGTGGCTCTCGTTTGTCTAGAGGCCTAACCCTCGGTTCAAACTTCCATTCAGCCTATTTCATGAATGAGGTGACTCGAGCTCTGACTCCACAGGGTTACTATGAACTCTTGGGTACCTCTCGGTCAGACATCCCCATTACTAAATTTGCCCCCAGACTGGTAAACAACGTGACACAGTCAAATATATAAACAACAGTGAGTAGGACAAGACATGGACACCTTTCTGACTACGACAATTGATTCCATTAAAACCAAACTTTTCTAAGAACAAGAAGTCTGATGAACTAAAACTCCAATGTAATAAATGCACTATAACAAGGCAGAAGAAAAGTGGCACGAAGAATCAAAACGATTGTTCAAGTCTTTAAAGAACTGAGACTAGAGAAGGCGTTCTCCTACATCGCTACATCCATTTCCATGAACATCATTGCACGGAGAGCTGAGATAGACTTCGAAGGCACATCTGGACTTAGGCCGCTAACGTGATGTTAACTCGGACTTATCTGGTCGGATCCTACAGCTCCTCAGGGTGCCAGAAGGTAGACTTCTGCCTCGTCCCGTTACTCAAAACGTCTCCGTACGATTAAGACGACCCCTGGGATTGATCGAATAACAATCAACTTGCCAGAGACTGGTGGGTGTGAATTTCAAAAACAGTCGGACATATCAGGCAATGGCTGGTCAACACAAGTCGGTTTCTTCCCAGGTGCTGGTTGGCGGGAGAACCTGACTACCACACGGATGCACGTTGGATCTTCTAATATCCTGAAATCAACAAGGCAACACCATGAGCAAACCGCACCCAATGTACCCTGTTAATCACCCTCCTCACGGTCTCCACATGCTCAGATGTAAATGAGGGCTAGACCAAACCATGAAGGTTGACTTTACATATCTTGGAACCCCTACAGTTTCCCAGAGTGAGCACTAGAGTCATACGTACGTTTCTATTAACTCGAATAGTTTCTGAATCCAGTCTTGTAGCGAAAGCCAGACAGATCTCTATCATTCCCCATCCCTCTAAATATACCCTTTTCACTAGTTGGAAAGATAAGGTATAGGAGATGAAGACAAAACCAAGATAGAAGAAATATGCTCCGAAAGCATTTCTAAAGCCCAAGCTTGATGTGGTTACAGTAGCTCCTAGCAACGGCGGATATGACGTCATGCTTTACCCGAAGAGCTCTGTCCATTTCTAATGGTCTACCAACTCAACAAGTTCATGGACCGAATAAAAGATAACAACTGTTCATACAAGGTTAACAATACCATAAATAAGAGGTGGATTGATTGATCCGAAGAGGTTTAGAAAGCCGGCTCAAAGAATTCACGGAGAAATTTCAGCCGAAAGTGCATTCCAACCAGGATCGCTATCTATCGTCTTTCATCGCAGGCGATCGTAGACAAACAGATTCGCATTATCAATCTGCCGACCTTTTCTTGCACACACACACACAGGCACTGAGCACAAATATTCATTTAAATCCTTTTAGGAAAACTCACCCATGTCAATGGATAAAGAGAATAAAGAAGCGTTTCTTTTTTAACGGTAAAGTGGCTACAAAACTGAAACACGTCTGCACACTTGAACGGACTAAGAAGAAGTGTCGTATAAAATTATAGTCCCTATCTACGACAGTTGGTGCGAGAATATGGCTCAAGTACACTGTGCAGCGGTCACACAATTAATCTTGAACGGGCGTAGAAAATGTGTCCTATCATGCAAATTGACCCTATACGCCTAGAAAAAACAATCTAAGAATGATTTATATAGATTTCTCACAGCTGGACTCCCCAACACCCCACGAACTATATCTCTACGGACGGACTAACCGATATCATAGTTGCATCAACAATTATGGGGTGTCAAGACTGTGGGCCAGTCTATTGTGGTAGGGGTGTTGATGCTGTTATGTGACAGGGGTGTCTCCTCAAACTGACTAGTACGGTTTGGCCTTTTGGAAGCAACTCTCTTGCACTTCGTGCACAATTTGACATAGCATATGATATCTGCAGTCATTCAAGACCATAAGTAATGCCACGAGATCCGCTTAATCGTTGCGCCAATCCCTATGTGTGCTCTATATATGGCCCATCTAAAGAATTTGCTGCCTGAAGGGTCAGTGCACATCTTCCATCTTTCTAAATAACAGGTTATCCTTTATATAGAAGTCTCCCTTCTTCAGAGTGTCATGAGCTCTAGGTAACTTTGAAAAAAAAAACCTTTAAAATGGTATCTTAGGCATGTGCCACCTTGATTGCTTAAGGCAAAAGATTGCCTTGGTGTTCACAGTCGCTATGCACTCTGATTCCTTTGGGATTCCCAGAAACAAATATCTGGCGCCTAGGATCAAACTAACAATCGCGTGTATCATCACGATAGCTTCAGAAGTCAAAGTTACGTACTTAGACCTTACTTCAGTTTTAGCTGTCGGCATGTGCAAATGTCAGAGTCAAGAGTAGCACTCTGGTCTATACAGTTACCCGTGTACTATTTCTACTGTACAAATTATGGTTTAATTACAACAGAGTAACTAAGCCCCGTACCGTAAAGACCGTTAACTCACACCTTCTCTACAACCGGTGAACTTTTAGATTCATTGTGGACAGCTTACGCACAGTGTACTTGTCCTTCAAAAAGGTAGCTGCTTACTGAGTTACAGCAGGTTTAGCCTTACATACATCAGTGTGATGTGAATTGTTCTTTCAGTTCTTGCAATATGGTAGCTTTCAACTACTGTTGGTTCCTTGGAGTTGAAGAGTTAAATGTCTGTCTGTATTTTTCATTATACCACTGTTCTTTGTTCTCGCCAACTTGCCATTTTCGAGCTGAATGGCACCGTGTATTATGGCAGTGTAGCGGGGGAAGCGGGTCTTGCCCGTATCTCCGTAGTCGTCATGGTGCTGATGCACGATCCATTCTTTTGGTGTGGCCAGTATTATTTCTAGCAGGCCAACCTGTCATTGCTTTAGCATTGCATCGACGTTATTGCGATGAGCGAATCATTTTCAACGCTTACTGCTCACGGTACAGTCTTTTATCTGAGACCGATAATGTATCTACGCTCTCCATTGCACAAGGTACTCAAAGATGTCTTGGACAGAGAAACGCTCTTACGGCGTCGAACCTGCTCACAATTTCGACGATTTTTGCAAGCCTTTCGGGACGCGACCAGACACCTCGAAGTCCGGTGCCTTTAAACAATAGACGTAAATGTAGTACTCCGTCCTTTGGCCATGGGACAGGAAGGCTGTAAAGAACTACCGTTTGAATATGGCAAATTAGTACTGCTGCACATAGTGGACAAAGCGTTGGGGTGTGGAGTGCATCTCGGGAAAGGAGAGAGGGGGTGGGTGAGAGGAATCCATTATGTCGAAGCAAGCGGCATTGGGTGCTGTCAGTAAGTGACGCAGCGCTGAACATTTTCTTTGGTCATGTTTTTTATGGTAAGTCTATACCTCCTGTTGCAACCATTTTCTCTTTGCATTGCCATGTCTTCTGCTTTCAGTACTCTTTTTCCTGTCTACCCATGACCTTTGGCAGGATGGATGACATTGTTATGTGACATCACGAATGTTTCTGTATGTTCTTGAGAGCTTTGTTACAGCGTAGGCTGATGCCACTAATAAGCATTTTGTATGTGCTCTTTCTTCATTGCAGCCTTTTATCTTATCCTGCCTCTCTGACTGCATGCCTGTCTGTGTTTTCTTGCCAATGTCTGTCGGTCTGCTGCCTGCATATCTTTTTGATTGGCTCAGTTACTTGATGAATGTATTTTTGTCGCAGTGTAGATTGATGACAAATATAAGCACCTTTTGTATGCGCTCTATCTTCAGACTTTTACTTGTTTCCTTCCTGCCTGCCTCCCTACCTGTTTCTGCAAGTCTGCTCTCCTGTCTGCTTTTCTGTCAATCTGCCTGCCTTTCAGTCTCACACTTAGAGATTTCCATGTTCTCTATTGCAGTCTTTGACGTAACACTGTAACATATGTGTCCTATGTCCGAAGGGCTTCCTGTTTTCCCATTGTCCATTATTCCTACAAGATAGACTGGGGTTATACTAATTTGAAACCTGAAAATTCATTACGACTCTGCGGTTCTTTTCTGTAAGCAAATAATACCATTGGAAGGCCCCAGTCTGCAATAGATTTAGTAGTCACTTTTGTACCAGCATGTGCTTTAATCTGCCGTTAAAGATTCCAGCAAATCCATTGGACTTTAGATTTTATCAGGCCGAGAAGATATGAATGAAAGATACAAATCTGCCAAAAGATCGCATGGACTCTACAACGAACTGTTATCCATGATAGGAACGAATAATGTCCTCAACACCTAGAAGTAAAATTTTAGCATTAGAGCCTCCGCTACAGTTTGCGATGTGATTTCAGACAGCGATAGCGCCTCTACACGCCTGGTTTGCAAGGTCGACAAAAGTTAAAATGTTTCCGTAACACATTGTTACATTATTGATAATAGACTAAACCTGTGGCGAACTTCTCAGAAGGTCAATATGTCAGGTAAACTCTTTCAGTTTCAGTTTTAGAGGCATCTTTCCTAGATACGTGTTGACATTCATTACAAAACCTACAAAATTGTCTGATGGGAATTAATAAGCAAGAAAGAACATTTTGTTGTGATTGAGGTGATTGTCCAACTAATTACCAAGTGTCTAACCGTTGATGAAATCTTGAGGCCCACCTAATTCAAGTACTAGGAAGACAGTTGGAACTTAAGTAAGTTACTTTATTCCTCATGCCATACAACAACGAAATGATAACAAAGAAAATGCTAACTGTATCTTGTCGCTCTCAATTACAATATTAACCTTCGTGCAATAGCTCACCAAACATTCTTATATGACGTTCCTGCTATGCGGCTTCACACTCCCAGAACTAAATACCGAGCATTAAGCCAGCACAAAGGCCGAATACCAAGTCACAACATATGGCTAATAACTAGCCACGTTACATAAAACGACGCAGAAATCAACGATGTGAGACAAAGCAGAAATCCCTGGACATCTCTAAAAAAAATACCGGCACTAAGTCCGAGCAGTTCTCTGTCAACCACTTGGAGAACTGTAACCCACAAGGTTTGTACCGGCACTAAGTCCGAACAGTTCTCTGTCAACCACTTGGAGAACTGTAACCCACAAGGTTTGTACCGGTACTAAGTCCGAACAGTTCTCTGTCAACCACTTGGAGAACTGTAACCCACAAGGTTTGTACCGGCACTAAGTCCGAACAGTTCTCTGTCAACCACTTGGAGAACTGTAACCCACAAGGTTTGTACCGGTACTAAGTCCGAACAGTTCTCTGTCAACCACTTGGAGAACTGTAACCCACAAGGTTTGTACCGGCACTAAGTCCGAACAGTTCTCTGTCAACCACTTGGAGAACTGTAACCCACAAGTTTTGTACCGGTACTAAGTCCGAACAGTTCTCTGTCAACCACTTGGAGAACTGTAACCCACAAGTTTTGTACCGGCACTAAGTCCGAACAGTTCTCTGTCAACCACTTGGAGAACTGTAACCCACAAGGTTTGTACCGGTACTAAGTCCGAACAGTTCTCTGTCAACCACTTGGAGAACTGTAACCCCCAAGGTTTGTACCGGTACTAAGTCCGAACAGTTCTCTGTCAACCACTTGGAGAACTGTAACCCACAAGGTTTGCACCGGGCACTGTCCGAACGCATATCAATCTCCACAGCTTGGAGATGATGACCTGCAACAGCATACACACTGCAAGTGGGTCTAATAAATCACATCTATATATCAGTCGTTATTTCATTCCCATACATATTCGCTGAGTACGTGCAAATAAGTTTGCCAAGCTGAACGGCATGCAAACGCTCAGCGCAGTTTTCGGGAACTACAAGAACTGCGACCAAATCGCAGCTAATATTCTGGGCTCCTGTCCCATAGCCTAATATGCATGTTAGTTATTAACAATCATGAGATTATTGAGACATTAATATTGATGCAACCATGTTCCAATTCCACTCATTCAATTATAATTCTGGCTCCCTTTCTCTCAATATATGTGTATATACAAATGACGTACAACACATATTACAGCTGCTTATCAACTTTCAAGCATCAGTCTTAACGTGGGATCAGTGAATTAGTCCCAGATTCCAGACTTTACTATTTCGATGGAATTTCGCTTTGTCTTACAACGTTGATGCTCCACGTCTGCAACCAAGGACTTATTTCCTCCATCTGCCTCATTTTTATATCCAGTCA
Source organism: Candidula unifasciata (assembly GCA_905116865.2). Taxonomy (NCBI): domain Eukaryota; kingdom Metazoa; phylum Mollusca; class Gastropoda; order Stylommatophora; family Geomitridae; genus Candidula; species Candidula unifasciata. The sequence goes on from CAJHNH020002030.1 coordinate 23,013, forward strand.
TACATCTTTGTATGATAAGCAAGAGAAGATGAAAATGTCTTGGCCACATAACGAGAATGAACCCTGATATACCCGCCAAAACAGCTCTCATATAGATACCAGAGGGAAAGAAAAAAAAGGGTCACCCAAAAATAACATGGAGACGAGCGATGGAAAATGACCTGAATGCGGCATCTTTGACATAGAAAACTGCACTGAAGATGGCACAGGACAGGAGAGCATGGAAAGTCCTCTCTGAAGCCTCATGTGCCACTAGGCTTAAAAGAATTGATAATGATTATATTGAGGGGCTTCTAGTTGCGTTCTATAGCTATGCTTCAGCTCATTGTTGTAGCTCTATGTATTCCCAGTGGATACTTCATGATATCCTATAGCTGCACAAGCAATATGTTTCCTCATCGAGATGACAATAATGTTACAATCCGCCCTTATCAAGTCTAGAAATCCGAAAACAAAATAGTATACTATACAGTTGCATCTCGATGTTCGTCCTGTTAAATAATTACTGTCACTCAATCCTCTGATTAAATACATGATGAGTCATTTATCCGAGCGCTTTTTTAGATACACTACCAATACAACAACGTATCCAGATATCTTGTCAGACAAGATTTAACCGCTTTTTTATTTACTATTAACCTTTTTGTTGTTGATGCATATACTCATAATCACCCTGCAGGGTTTGCCTCGTTATTGTTTCCTTTATCTCAAGGTTCTCAGAACCCATAACTATGTTTCCTTTCCTCTTGAGTTCATCTCCTTTTATTAAAACTCATAAATAATCTCTTCCTTTTTCACCTTATCGCACCGATATCATGTGTCTGTTCATTCCAACCCGTTGTTAAAACCTACTGATATTCCCTTGCTTGAGAAGTTTATGCAGCCCCAACTTTAGTCTAGATCAGTGGTCTTCAACCTGGAGACCAAAGGTTTCAAGGGGTTGTCAAGCAATTTTACAATTGTGTGCATTTGTGTTTGTAAAAGTCCGTTTATATTAATTTTCAGTTTAATTATAAATAAAATCTTAAATTTTTAAAAATTTAAATAATGCGGATACAAACAATACGTTGCTCAATTTATTACCAGGCATATTTCGCTGTTTCTCACCAGGTGCGTTACTACAAAGTTACATCAACATAAAATAAAGCACAAAACTGAATAAATTCAACTGAAATGCTAATAGATTCTTCGATACATTGTCTCTGTTTCATGGCCGCCGAAAGCTTACCGTAGTCAAGTGACCTACCAGGGTAACTTCAAATGTACGATAAATTCTATCCGCTTACAAAGGAAGGGGTTGTTGATTTTTATTGTTATCGTTTCGGCGATTCTCAAAAGTTACCTGTTCGGAGTGTAGTAAACCACATGGAAAGAAGGGGTGTCAATTATGTGTCCGGAATTAAGTAGATGACGTCCTATGGAAGAAGCGGGTTCATGACTGGTCTCGACACCCTAGAAGAATCACTGAACTATGTATGTAGCCATTAGGATGTGTGCTCTACCACTCTATTTCCAAGCTGTCTCTCCGTTCGACCGATGTAAGTCAACTGGCACTTATATGTTAATTGGTAAATACAATTAGATTTGGTGTACGGAAAAATGAGCTGTTTAAAAGGTGGGGTTGGGATAGGAATGGTCTTGTACCTCACTACTGGAACAGCCGCAAAGAATGTTTGGCCAACTGCTGTTTTCAGGAGGTCCTGCAGACGCTGCATGATGTCATCGCCTCGATACGTAAGTTGGATTTATACTCGTAGTTTTGATACTGTAATTTCTTTCGGTGTAGGGATTGGTGTGGTGCAATGATGTTTGATGACACCTATTTGGTACCCATTTAGTAGTAAAGTTGAATTGAGAGTTTTAATTTCTACAGCCAGTGTGTCTTCGGTGCAAATCTTTCTGGACCGGTTGAACAAGCTTCTCACTACGCCGCGTTTGTACTGAATAGGTAAAAAACTGTAAAAGTTTAGATACGGGCCGGCCCATGTTTCTTTTCGGTACACTGATCTTTGGATACTACCATCCTCTCTACGTGCAATAAGTACATCAAGTAATGGTAAAGTGCCGTCATATTCGTGTTGTAACGATAATGTGATGTTTCCGCGGGACTAGTTTATAGTGGTATGAAACGCAGTGGCTTGCTGTTTGTCAGCAGTTATTATTAGAATGTCATCTACATACCGACGGTACAAAAACAAATCCCTGATGTGGGCAGATCTGCTATTTACCAGATGTGCCGTGAAGATGTCGGCCAAGATGGGACCTAGTGGGCTACCCATGGCTACTCCATCAATTTGGTGGTAGCACGTTTCAAGGAAATTAAATTTAACATTTGTGGTGCAGAGGCACAGAGTCTGGCAAATGTTGGTATGTCCAGTTTAAGTTCCTTTTTATTTATTTGAACATTTATTTTGATGGTTTCTTCCAACGGCACATTGGTGAACAACGAAGATATGTCCACAGAAGCCATGTGTTTATCTTTTAGATCCATTTTGTCAAGCAGTTAATTAAGGGGTCACTACGCGGCATTTTTCCTAATTTATGACAAAAATATCATTTTTTAAATGTGTTCGTTTTTGTAAAGTTCGGGATTCGTTCAATAGATGACACAAAAAATTTATGTCATTAGTAAACAATTTAGCATTGAAAAGTTAATACTAATGACACCACCTCGTGCACTTTTTTAAGATAAAAAAAAGTTTAAAGGTCAGTTTTCTCAAATCTTTAAATGTCAGTTTGCTGTGTGTGTGAAATCCTAAAATCTAAGCTAATATGAAGAGTAGAATCATGAAATTCTGTGTGCATACTGCATAAACAATATTTTAGGAACTGGTCTATTTAAAAGTAGATTTTAGAAAGTTTTTGTTTCTTAAATTTGATTATTGTCTTATGATGCTAGATTTTCTTGACTTTTTCAATAAACCTAGATTTTTAAATTCTACGAAAAATATTTAAAAACATGTTTAAAGTAAATAAACTAGACCTGTATCTCTAAATAGGATAAAAGGTCATGGATCTATCATCTATTGATGAATACCTATGTTTGTTTTTCAAAATTTTAGGATTCTAAGTACATATTGTTTTTTTCACAAGATGGCGGCTATTGCCATGACAACTATGATTTTTTGACACTTAAAGTATACAAATGTAATAACATGTATCCCTACAAATGACCATTGTAAAATAACTGCTCTAAGTCTGTTAAAAAAAAAAATTTTGGGTGTAGTAACCCCTTAAGCTCAAACGTATCTTTGGATGTTCTATTTTCAGAAGACTGCGTTACTGGTAAAAGTATTTCTGGTAAAAGTATTTATGACAACCATTTCGCAGTTTAATGCTGAGCAGAGTTTTATCATAGACAAGACTGGCCTCATAGGTGTGCCGGTCTTATGTAGATTAGGGAGCCCATACATCTGAGGGATCTGTGAGCCACGTGGATCGAGTAATTTTGCAGTCGTCTCGCTAATGAGTTTACTATTTAGGAGTGACTGAATTTCTTTTTTTTATTTATTTTAGATTCCAAGTCTCCTAGTTTGTTAGTAGTGGCCTCTAGTTGGAATTTTGATTGGTCTAGCAAGATTTTTTCCGTTCTGGTTTAGTAGTCAGACCTGTCCATTACTACGACACCGCTTCCTTTGTCTGTTTTTTTGTTTTGTTATGTACTTGTTGGCCTTGAGTGTCTTTAGCTCTGTGATATATTCTGGGTTAGCGGGCACGTTTGTTTTAACGGCGTTATGCGGTACTGATGTTCCAAGTCCACAAGTTTAGCCTTCAGCCACCCGATCGACTCGGTAGACGTAGGTTGTAGCGTTGACATCTCGTCGAAAAACATTTCAAACTGAGCCTTAGACTCTGCTTTGGTTTACATATTTAGGCTTAATACAGAACTTCAATTTATAAGCAAGGACCTGTATTTGTATTTTGTTGAGTGTATGTGATGATAGATTTTTCACATACTTCTCTGGTTTGTCTAATATATGGGTACTGATTTTCTGGGTGCTCAGTGATTTCTTAAGTCTTTCGTTTTCTTTTATATATATATATATATATATATATATATATATATATATATATATATATATATATATATATATATATATATATATATATATATATATATATATATATATAAAAAAAATAACTGTTTATAAAACAATGCCAATGACATTTTTTCACAAGCGATTTTTACAACTACAGTGTTAAAAATCCTAATAATATGATAACACTGGCTTTCACTTACAGATTGAGAACACAATTTGACGGAGCATTTGAAAGGCGAGGGCCGCACTGAAACGTAAGGGCATATGTAATCAGCTTTAAAACTACCGTGATTTGAATACAAATAGATCACTCCAAAACAGCCAAGGCTAGGGTAAAGTAATGTGTGATTTTACGTAGTGAACGGTCGGGAAAGTCAGACAGGAACAGTCTGAAACTCCCAAATGTCACTCGAACAACGGGCAACAGTAATGATCAGTTTCAAGAAAAATTCATAATTCATTAACTGAACCACAGCAGGTGAACAAAACTTACCAAATAGTGTATTACATGTTCAGTTCCGATAATGTGAGCGAAAATAGAATAAGTGCAGATCAAACTCACTAAAATTAAAATACAAGCAAATCACTTCTTTCGTTCTCACTCTCGATCTCGCCGAAGATTAAACTCCATATCTAAACACAGCTACCGGACATCAAATCACATTTATAGGTCATCACTTCGACCTTGGAAAAACCGGTGGCGGTTCAGCAACAAATGTTGTCAAGATAGTGGATACCATCATTACGACCCTGTACTAGCTTACGAACTAAGCATGTGAATGTGGCAGGAGTATTCATTATACCAAAAGTGATATAGTTAAATTAGTAAAAACCTCTATATGATGAAAACGAAGTGTATTTCTTAGCATCTTTGGCTAAATGTCTCTTGACGAGATCCAGCTTATTAAATACCTAGCTCTTGACAATTCCATGAATATATTTTCCATACTTGGGATATGTTACCATGATTCGATTCAGTTTCCTAAACTCTATGCAGATCCTAGGGTTTTCATTCCTCTTTCGGACAACCACCATAGAAAAAAAATATTGTGAGGTCGACGGTTTTTTATTTTTGTACCCCGTTTAATCATGTTGTCAATTTCTCTATCTGCGACTTCATGCTAAAGAAAGGATATCGCTTATGGTTTTAGTTTTATGGGCGTATTATGGATTAGTTAAATGTAATGCACTGCAGATGTCGTTCTACCCGGCATATCAGAAAAATGTTGTGTCGAATGAAGCTAACATTTGTTAAATCCAACGAGTCATATCTTGTGGTATCGAGGACGATATTTCTATATCTCTTCATGTTTCTTTTGGCACCAGTTCGGGTAGTGACATATGATTTGCAGCGCCATCCTCGACATCACTGCTCTCTTCGTCAATTACATTGCAGAATAGCGCCTGCATTTCTTCTTTTTCTTGATCTTTTTCTTCTTCTTCTTCTTCTTCTTCTTTTTCTTCTTCTTCTTCTTCTTCTTCTTCTTCTTCTTCTTCTTCTTCTTCTTCTTCTTCTTCTTCTTCTTCTTCTTCTTCTTCTTCTTCTTCTTCTTCTTCTTCTTCTTCTTCTTCTTCTTCTTCTTCTTCTTCTTCTTTTCTTCTTCTTCTTCTTCTTTCTTCTTCTTCCTTCTTCTTCTTCTTCTTCTTCTTCTTCTTCTTCTTCTTCTTCTTCTTCTTCTTCTTCTTCTTCTTCTTCTTCTTCTTCTTCTCTTCTTCTTCTTCTTCTTCTTCTTCTTCTTCTTTTTCTTCTTCTTCTTCTTCTTTCTTCTTCTTTCTTCTTCTTCTTCTTCTTCTTCTTCTTCTTCTTCTTCTTTCTTCTTCTTCTCTTCTTCTTCTTTCTTTCTTCTTCTTCTTCTTCTTCTTCTTCTTCTCCTTCTTCTTCTTCTTCTTCTTCTTCTTCTTCTTTCTTCTTCTTCTTCTTATTCTTCTTCTTCTTCTTCTTCTTCTTCTTCTTCTTTCTTCTTCTTCTTCTTCTTCTTCTTCTTCTTCTTCTTCTTCTTCTTCTTCTTCTTCTTCTCTTCTTCTTCTTCTTCTTCTTCTTCTTCTTCTTCTTCTTCTTCTTCTTCTTCTTCTTCTTTCTTCTTCTTCTTCTTCTTCTTCTTCTTCTTCTTTCTTCTTCTTCTTCTTCTTCTTCTTCTTCTTCTTCTTCTTCTTCTTCTTCTTCTTCTTCTTCTTCTTCTTCTTCTTCTTCTTCTTCTTCTTCTTCTTCTTTCTTCTTCTTCTTCTTCTTCTTCTCTTCTTCTTCTTCTTCTTCTTCTTCTTCTTCTTCTTCTTCTTCTCTTCTTCTTCTTCTTCTTCTTCTTCTTCTTCTTCTTCTTCTTCTTCTTTCTTCTTCTTCTTCTTCTTCTTCTTCTTCTCTCTTCTTCTTCTTCTTTCTTCTTCTTCTTCTTCTTCTTCTTCTTCTTCTTCTTCTTCTTCTTTCTTCTCTTCTTCTTCTTCTTCTTTCTTCTTCTTCTTCTTCTTCTTCTTCTTCTTTCTTCTTCTTCTTCTTCTTCTTCTTCTTTCTTCTTCTTCTTTCTTCTTCTTCTTTCTTCTTCTCTTCTTCTTCTTCTTCGATTTGTATGTGGACGGATTTTATATCCTTTCCCTGTCTAGCTTTTATCATGTAGTCTGTCTTATCTTGATTGATAACTAGTCCCATTTCCTGAGCTGATTCTTTTAAGACAGTGTTTTAACAGTCTTTAGTTCATTTTCTCCTGCTTTTCTCTACTACTTTTGTAGGTTCTTTATATATTTTTTCTCCATTTCGTATGTTACTAGTTTCATTTAGCCAAATCTGCCTGGTATGTTTTTTTCTTCTTGACTGCTTCTTCACATTTTGTATCGAACTATTTGTTCTTTCTGTTTATGCTGGACACAATAAGACATTCTTCTACAAGGGTTTGAATTATGTTCTTAATATCCATCCAGGTTTGGTCAGCGTCTTCCTCTGACGGAATTTGTGCAATTTCAGTTTTATGTTTTAATTCATCTGCACATTTCTCTGATATGGATGTTTCTTGTAATCTTTCTCTATTGTACTCTGGATGTGATCTTTGCAACTTGGTGTAGAAGGATCTGTTTAACTTGATTTTTAATTGTCCACCAACCAGGTAGTGGTCACTATGGCACTCAGCTCCTCTAACTTGTTGTATGTTCAATACATTTCTATTATTTATTAAAATTTGATCAGTATGATTATAAGTTATCCTACCAGAAGATTGTCTGATTTGCTTATGTATATCTTTTCTTTGAAATCTGGTGCTGCCTATCTGTAGTCCATTCGCTAAGGCGAGGTTGATCAACTCTTTGAATCCCAGGGGGTTTAGCATCACAGGCCTAGGGGGTAGTAAAGAGAGTCATAAAATCGGCGCATCATGCGTTCATAGGGCTTCTAGGTAGGAACCTATGAAAGAATGATGCGTTCCTTGGGACTCAAAGAGTTAATCTCCATCCATTATCGTTTGTATTAGTATGTAGGTTTTCCATGCCTGCTACATTTTATAGGTGTTTTCTCATCCTATTTTTGCATTGAAATCTCCTAAGAACATCAAAATGTTTCGTTTTTGAGCTTCATCTACGATATTATCAAGGAGATCATATAAATCTTCTTTAATATCATCTTCTTTATCTTCAGTGGGTGCATGCACATTAATCATCGTGATATTTTCCCATTTTCCTTTTATTCGGTACTTACTGGTTGCCCTGTACCCCAAGTAATGGTGTAAGAGGTGTCTCATGGTGGGTTCGCCTTTCAGTAGTATTAATACTGAAAGACCCACTAATCAGTGAAGGTGTAATTGTTTCTGGTGGCTCGATTATTGGTCTATAGGGGTATCCCTGTAGGTTTACAATATCCAGAAACACCCTCATTGGGGTGAGGCGACTGAGACCTTCTAATAAGCCCCTCTTCCTTTCTGGTTATCGGGTCTAGCCTGACTTCCTCACCACTTACGGAGTGCCCCCCAAGTAAGCTTTCATAACACTAAGGAACCGCACACAGAAAAAATAGATGCTTTGTGTCACTAAATGTCTCAAGATTACTACAGAAATCAGTATAGACATATTAACAAGAGAATCTAGAACTTTAATCATCAATAAAACTACTTCACAAATATTTTCAAGAACCACGAGGAAGATACTCAAGACATACTTCTAAACATAATTCCAAGAAACCAAAAAAAAAATCTTTATGACTAGTATATATCATCATTGTTCTTGGCGCCTAATTCTATTTTCTCCTCTACAAATACTCTTTCCCCCACCACATGTTTGTGACTGCTGTCAGTGGTAGATAGTAACACCTGACCTGAACTTGAGAAGGTAGTTCGTTCTCTGACACAGTCATGCAGGTTTGCCGAGAAATGTATTGTTCTCCAGATACGCCATGATCTGGATCTAGTACGACTCCATCCGTGAATGTAGAACGTTACTTGAAATAGTCTCCCCTGTCATTACAAAGGGATAGTTCTCTAATCTCATGATGGCATGGATCTTGATGCTGATGATGTTGACAGACACTGCTGGAACTCTTTAGTTCTACCAATTCACGTATGGACGAATTCACAAAAGAATAAGGAATTTACCTAACTCTTTAACGGAGTTAACAAACGAAATTCGCAAGTACTGTCTATCCTGACAGGATAAAAAAAGTGACAGGATAAGGCCTAGGGCAGGTACTGCGTATGTAGACAATTTGAGAAGTGACATTTTGAGAAACGATCCCACCGATGCCTGTACACATATGTGATACTGATGAGGACTTTCCTCCGGCTCCCTCTTATCGCTGATGATGTTGAGGACTCTGCCTGGTGCCCTAATATGATGATGTTGATGCGCCCATTGTGTATATGTTTGGCGTAGGTGAGGTTGAAGATGTTGAGAATGGCGGTTGTTTTAGTTCCACGTTGGGTGATTCTGTGTTGTCATTCGGTGTTCCCATCATAAAAGGTCATTCCTGCATATGAACCACTACTTTCATGACAAGCATAAAGAATTGGAAACAAAAGGGACAGCTGACCGTCAAACAGGGTCTTGCCGTTTTGCTATTCTCCTCCAGAATGACTTTCAATCGATACTTCGATGCGTCACAGGAGCTCGTGAAGCTAGTTTCCCCTAACAACACGTCGTGCGCAATATCAGGTTTTTAACTATAAATTCCTCTCCAGCTAACTACTAAGAAGTTTAATGTTTCCCCTCTACTTTGGCCATCTAGTCTAGTTACAGTTGCAAATTAATTATTTATGGTGCTTCGCGGAACAAGGAATGCGAAGTATTCCAGTGGCAACGCGATTACTTCATGACGTCAGAATCATTGTCATTTTGCAACACCTGCAGAATTCGATGAGTTGCAAGTTTTTGACGGCTAGGGCTCATGGTGGCATGTGACACTGATTCTATCACTAACAGCTTCAAAATTTATAAAACTTTTCCACATATTTTTCTTGATAAAAAATCCTGTCCCTAGTTCATGTGTGTTTGTGTGTGTGTGTGTGTGTGTGTGTTTGTGTGTGTGTGTGTGCGTTTTCTCCATACACTATGATCATTTTATTTTCCTCTCTTATTATAATATGCAGCCTTTTTTGCTCGGGCTTTCTTCAAGTTAATGGCAGCCTATTCCCATCTTAGCTGAAGTTTTCTGCTTCAGTTCCTCGACATATTTGGAGGCAGTGGCTACAGTCTCATCCACTTAGTCCTGAGTCCACGATTAAAGAAGAGTCTCCAATTGCCCTTTTATTGGTTGGCCAAACAACAGAGTGCCGGCTGCCAAGCTATGGAAGTGTGTGGAACCTCTTTGTAAATGAGGCTGCTTGAATGTACTGATCTCACACATTAGGCTTAGTATTGGTCAACTTGCTCAAAATATTCATGAAGTTACCGTTAAATTTTTCTATGCCCACATTGGACTGTGGGTGATATGGGCACTATTTGGAGGAAGTACCTGTTCCCTTCATCAATAAATCTTTCTTCAAATTTGTACCGTTTGCTGGTGGTCTTTTTTGGTGAACTTTTCCTGGGTCTGTCTTCTGTTGTCTTTCCGCTAGTTTCTTCGGCAGTTTGTCTGGGTTTTCGTTATTCGTCCCTTTCATCTTGCTTTCTCTGCAATTCTTGCTATGCTGCTGTTATAAAGCACAGGATAGAATTAGTCAGAATCTATGGCTCGAATTGTGAAACTACTCTAGGTAAGATCATAGTTTCAGCATTTTTCATTACTGTTTGAATTTCAATAGTTTCCCCAGTATACTGATTTGGTTCCACTAATTCTTTTGAAACAATGCCGTCGAAGGCAAGACCTGTGTCTAACAAACAAAATCGTAATTGATTGTTAATCAACACTTGGTCAACCACCGGAGGTTTTTCCAGAATGTCTGTACTTGTCGCTTGCGTGTTCTTATCATTACAAGACATACAAGCAGAATAATGTGAAGCTGCTTTAGATTTGCAGTTGTTGGTATGGTGGGTATTCATTTGGCATATTTTACAATATGGCTTCTTTCCATTTTAATAAAATGGTTTTTGTTGATAGGGAGCATTATGTTGAGAACTATTCATATTCTCATTCTTACTGCCTGTTTTAGACTGATTTTTCACACCACTACTATTGCTGTTTTTGGGGGGAGGATTTAATTTTGTTACTGACTAGATCTCTATGTGCTAACTAATATCTTTCAGCATAAATTAGAATATCTTCTTATCTTTCTGCTCCATTTTCAATCAAAAATATTTGCATAAGTTTCGGCATTTGGTCTTTCAATTGCCCAGTCAAAAACAATTCTTGTAAATCTTCAAAGGTGTCACGGAACCCTGACATTTATCTCCATTTGCACATGTAACCCAACAATCTACTAGAAAACTGCGAATCGCTTTCGCCAACTTTCTTCTTGCTATTCCTAAATTTTTTTTTGTATGTTTCCGCATTTAATTCAAATCTTTTAAACAAGGCTTGACATAATGCATCAAAATCTGATTCTGTCCCTGAAGGCATTCTCAAATATACATTATACTGTTCTGCATTTAGTCCTTGAGAAAATTTAAGTGAATATTTGGAAGAGTCGAGCTGATATGCTTTCGCCACCGTAACAAATTTATGTTTATAATTTTCGAGGTTTTCTGATTGTGCATTAAATGGTGCAAAAGGGAAATTCATAGCATTATGCGCTTTCCCATACTCGTTGGATTCCTCTCTATCTGAAGATGGGTGATCAGCTGTACTCTGTGCTCCTAGAGCCTGTATCTCTAGTTCCTTGAGTTTCACCTCTCAGTCTATCTCTTGCTGACGCAAAACCCTCTGCATCTCAGCTTCTATTTGAGCTAACTTTATACTTTCTCCTCTAATCTCTTTTCTAATTTCTCTCTCAGTAGTTTTTAACGAGTCTCTAAGTTCTTGATTTTCTAATCCCATATCAATCCCACGTTGCCGTAATTCTGCAATATCTATTCTTTGTTGAGACATTATGAATAAATTATCTGATCTCTAAGTATAACAATCAAATTATTTTTAAAAAATGTCGTCTCTTTCTTAATGCCAATGTAATAAGAAAGTTATTTATAACAAGTTAAGGATGATTTCAAACTTATCGTAGTATAATTTTTTCCTATCACTTTTTGTGAACCTTACTTTATATGTAACAATCACAAAATCGTATTCATTAAACCAGTGTATCAACAACTGAATGTAACAATGATAACAACAAGGATTTTCCAACCAGCAATCTGATGACTATATTTAAACTGTGCATCACTATTTGTTGTTTCCTTATTATATCTCAAAATTTATGTGCCAAGCATTACTGTGACAAGCTTCTATTATTTCTCTCTCAAATCACTTTGCTGCAAATTACATCTAAGTGAATAATTTCTTTAACATATATTTTTGTGTCAACTAAAGAAAAATCCCGGAGAGCAACGCCCAATTTTTACACCCCTACCATAGATTGGTTGAAACCCCAGCAACACATTTAAATTCCACGTCATATATTTCTATGGTGCAGAACATTCTAGACTTTATTTATTAACTATGGGGTTTGAGGATATATATATATATATATATATATATATATATATATATATATAAGATGGCGTAATTGAAGCCTCTTCATGACAGCTGCAATTGTTTTTGCTTTTATTTACTTGAGTGTCTTAATATCATGATCTTTCGCATCTCCTTTATCTCTGCGAATATTTGTCTTGCTTATGTTGAGCTTTCCTTTTGAGTTGACTTGTATGCGTTCAGTGTCTTGACTTCTTCTAAACTTTTAAAAAAAATCTGTTTCAACATTTTAGATTTCTCTACTGGATTGATGCTTTCTGGTTCTATGCATCTTCTGCTTGCTTCTTTGCACGAAATTCAATCCGTGATTGCTATTTGCAAAATGTCTTGACAATGCTGCAAATAAGGTTATCCGAAATATCTAGATCCGTTTTGCCCAAAACAATTGAAGCAACGTCTGTTAGCATCTAGTTTTTTTGTAGTCTGTGTCTTACTTTGCTAGTTGGCATTCTTTCTATAGGTGAGAATCTTAACAGTATCTAGGAATTTGTTACGACAAACGGATTTGGTGTGGATTCCTTTTTGACATCTGCAGCATTGAGGAACTATTGGTATATATAGTTCTGGTTACTGTACTTTCTTGTCGAGTTTGACAGAACCGGGAACATTCTCACTCTTTGTCGTCACAACAGCTCTTTTGAGTACTTTGTCCTGGTGTGATATACGACAGCTTGCTGAGAGGCGTAGGTTCCTATTGAAATGTGAAATCGGGTACAAACGCATACATCTTTACTGAGAATACAATGACACCAACCAAGTGTGGCAGGACAGTATGAACTCAATGCTTCCAAACGCAGTTGAAGATGAACCCTATGAGAATCTGTATAATTGGTGTATTTGTTACACAGACTTGACCAACAAATGAGAAAATGCGCAAATAATAGGACTTTTGGTGATAACTCGCCAAAACACGCCTACACAAGCAACCGCTAGTACATCCTGACAGATAAATTCAAATGACAGGTCAACAGTTTGACCTTGGAAGTCCGGACGGTCACATCGATCTCCTCTTCTGCAGAACAGGGCAATGTCCCTCTTTAATGATTCGGCCTGGAGAATCCCTCCTTGAAGTTTACCGGCTTCCTGTCGAGCGCAGTAGACAATGTACCAGCTTTCCGCTGAGGTTTTTAGTGGAGTCCCAGTGTAGAGCGTCCTCAAGGATCCACTGAGACACGACCACACGTCTGTCTCCTTCAGACTGTATACACCGAATGCTTAGACAACAATCCCTTAACAACGTTACTTATTGTTTTGACGTCCTACCTGCTCACTTAGTACTGGTGCGTTCTATTGCATATTTGCACGCGACACCTGGATACAATTCTTTTGGCTCTTGCAATCTTCATCTAGGTATTGTGTCTTTTTCAGACATTCAGCAATTTCCTAAACAGACTACTTCTAGTTCACTCGCCACTGTTATGTTTCCAGTTAGGTGATATTCTATTGTGGATTTTGTTGCGATTTCTCCTATCATTTTGATTGTTTGATCCGTTTCATTGAAACAACACAAAACACCGTTTCGGCAGGTGACCTTTCTCGAACAACAACTTTAAAACGGTAACAATGAGGAGAGTATTCAGATCTCCAAGGGTTGACGTGAGCAATTTAAAAAATAATGTGGAGCGAATTAAATAAAATAAAATAAACGAAGGCTCGAAAATAAAATTGACGTAAAGAATAACAAGTACTATTGTTAATATATAATATAATAGTTGGAATAAAAGAATAAAAGAAATACAACAGTTAATGATTTCTAAATTTTACTGATAAGAGATACAATAAAGTAATAATAATAAATAACATCAAATAATTAAAATGGAAAATGTAATAATAGTTAAACTGTTTAGATAAAGGTGTGGTGGAAAACCTGGACTAAGAACACCTAGGCTGAGGCAATTTTCTAGAGCGACGCGCGTCCTATGATCGCAAAAACAAGATTTTAATGTTGTAAGATATATCATTTTTACCTCTGTAGTCAGAGCTATTAAAATGGAGAGTAATCGGTTTAAGTGTCTTCTTGTCAATATCGGAAAAGTGTTCCCGAAACGATCAGCTAGCTTCCTTTCAGTTTCCCCAATGTATGTCTTGTTGCATCTTTTGCAGATTATGGCATAAATTACGTTACGGGATTCACAAGTAAAAAGTTTCCTAATTTCCCTAAACCATTAGGAAAACTAACCGAAGAGGTCTGGACAACAAAAGAACATGTAATACACATAGTGCGGGAGCATTCAGTGCTGCCAACAGGAAATGCTGTGTGGCTCGGCTGAAGTCGGCTTCTGACAAGTATATCTTTGAGGTTGCGGTCTCGTCTATAAACTAATCTTGGCTTTTCACCAAAGATCATCTTGGTGTCCTGAACAGAGCGGTTGATGTCCAAATGGCAAAAGAATACTTTGGAAGCAGCCATTTTGTTAGGATGAAAAGTCAAAATCAATTTCGGCCCATCGCTGATTGAATTACTTTTGGTGGGGAAAGCATCTTTTCTGGTGATTGTTAAAACTGTGTTTTGAGCCTCTTGTAGAATGTGTTCCGGATAGAAAACTGGCAATGAAGAAATCAAGAAGTTTAAGTGATTTATCAAAGAAGTCAGAATTATCGGAGCAACACGTGGCACACTGACAATTATACAACACTACTGGCATACAATGTCATTGTCCTTTATCCTATCCGTCAAGACGCCACATGATCCTAACACAATCAGTTATTAATGCTAAGGACAATAAGTTGATACAATAACAACACAACGGAACAAACGATCACAAACTAGCTTCTATAACTATATAAATTAACTCTCGATCTAACTATCTACTATTAAGAACTGATTTCGATCACGTTGTCACTAATTAAGGCAGCCATTCCAACAACGTCATCATAAATTAAGAAATCAATTCAATAGTTAGATCTAACTTTTAAGAGAACGATAACCGATATAATCTAGCGCTAACGTTTGCGAAGAGACGACTATAAACGCAACAAATCACGCAACAGCCAATAATGTAAATAAATTGTCAGTATCTATAATCTGTCGCTATCCCAGATACAAATCCTAAGGACGAAAGCTCCCCATTTATCTGTCAGGGACCTAATCTACACTACTTATTTTATATGGCTCGCTAGGTAGGCCAGCTGACAGACTCTACTACCCAGACACACTTAAGACGACACTCCTGCTGAGTACAACCATAATCTTTAATGTACAATGAACATTAGACGTACACTTCAACTGGGCTAAGCAGCTCCAATCCGAAACTGCCTTGGCGATGACAGTTTTACAATCACTAGTCACCCCAGGCCAGCTCCCATGGATCTAGGGGAGCACGACTCTTAGCTGGCAGTGTCTCAGTGCCAATCAATCCGCCGTCTATTGCCAAACGGGACTTCAGCGATACACGGAAAGTGTATGGCCTAAGCGTGCCCGGGCAGTGTTATCGCCATTACAAGGCGCGTCACCTCGATTAACTGCTCAAACAAATACTACATGGAATGTCTACTACACAAAGAACCTTAACTCTCTATACTATCTAGACTATTAACATTAAATACAAATACAGCTTAGCATAGACACTAAATACGAATATCCTATTTCAACCTAACCGTCGCTACCCTAACCGTTACCTCGTCGCAATGTTTTCCTCCTTTCTCTCTCTGTCGACCAGCACACAACCGTCCTACACAACTGTCCGCACACAACTCTCCTCAAACCCGCCTTGACAAAGCCTTTTGTATTTCCGCCAAGTTCATGGCTCAATCCGCAGCACTCCGTGTCGGCTGAGTTAATTCGACCTGGCCTCTAAACTGGGCACGGCTTATTGCGTGGACGAGCTGTCCGTTCACTTACTGAGTTGTACTGAAGGTCGACTCGTACAAACGTGATGATTCACTATAGGACATCTGTTGTGCTTCCAATAGCCGAACTGGCCTCTGACAGTCACCATCTTTTGATTTCAACCATCCAGTGCTGTTACGTGTTATCTTTCCTGTTAACATATTTATCTTTTGCTCCAACTAAGCTGCTCCTGAATCTTCTTGAAATCAAAATATAATCAATCTGATTGCGGACATTATCACTAGGACTTTTTCAAGTCCACAATCTTCGAGGATGGTGTTTAAACCAGGTGTTACCTATTATCATGCTGCGTGACTCAGCCCATGCTATTAATCTGTCACCTCTCACATTCTTTTCTCCTAGGTCATAGTCACCCGTTATTCCGTACACTTTTTCACTTCCTATTTTCTCGTTGAAATCTCCAAGTACCATTGTTATTTAACCATTTTTGCATTGATATACAGCCATGTCTAACTCGTCATAAAATGCGTCAATATCTTCCTCTGAACTAACTGCTGTTGGGGCATAAATCTGTACTAAGTTGATGTCAAACGGTCTGCAGCGAAGTTTTACTAATAGTAAAGTAAAAGTAAAGTTCCCTTTTCACGCCTGTCGGCGCATCGGGCATATTGGCAGAGCGTCACATATTTTTACAGACCATCAGCACTCTGTGGGTAATGTGGTCAACATTACGCCGGCTGTCTTTACTTTCCCAGGACAGCCCATACTGGTACCCATTTTAGGCTGGGTCGACTTGCGACGTCCAATACCACGACAAAAATCCACGCAGCCTGCAGTGGGTTTCGATCGCGGTATGCTGGCTTGCGAGTCGGACTCGCAACGCCTTAGCCATGGACACCGCAATTTACTAATAGTACTCTATCTGATATTGTCCAAAATCCTTTCACAGTTTTTGAGTTCTTTTGATCCACAAAAAAAAAAAAAAAAAAAATACCAACTCCCTTACTATATTCCTTCCCACCCGAGTAAATAATTCTGTACTGATCTGAATACTTTTCACCTGCTCTTGGCCATCGCATTTCACTAATTCCTAATATGTTGATGTTCATTATTTTCATTTCCATCTTGATGTTATCCAACTTTCCATTTTGTACGAGTGTTCTGATATTCCATGTACCAATGTTCATGATGTTTCTACCATTTACTTTTTCTACAGTAGCTGGATGACGGTCGGGTATCACCCGTAGAAAATGATGCTCTTTACCGGACGAGGTGATTCCACTGGAATCCCCATTTACGTCGTTATCTGAATATGTTTTATTTTTAGGCATGATTTTCTTGGGATAGTACAGCGGTGGTTTCCCCTTGCCTTCCCCCGGTTTGTATATGGTTTGACTCCAATAGCCTTTGTCTAAAGAGACTTACCCTGCAAGGCAGCAGAGGGGGAGAGGTTATGGCGCCTCTTACCCGCCGATGGCCATGTCGTAGAGTTTTAAGGTACTTTATAGAGTAAGCTGTCTCACCAACTAACTCGCCTCCTCTCAATGACCATCACCTGTTTTGGTCCACGGCCACTTATTTAAAATATTCGTGGCTAACCTCTATATCTAGAGGCCTTTCCACCATCCGCCACCTGGTGGACGCGCCTAGTAGTAGGACAGGCTCCTACCCCAGGGGTACAGTAATATCAAGGTTAAAGACATCAAGGTTAGGGTAATGACATAAATGACGTTATCTTGTACTGGTACGGCAGTTGTCATATTAAGCAAACCTATAATTGGTACTTTTTCAAAAATGAAATTGGCTGCCAGGTCGACCCAGCCTCGAGTCGGTACTGTTGCCGCGTTGGTATTTTCAGTGGCGATTAGGACATTATGGCCACATGTCATTGATCCATTCTCTTTGAATGTCCTGTAGATTAGTCAGTTAGTTTCAGGAAAGTTATTACCTTCTGCTGCATTGCGTCACATTCACACTCACTGCTTTCAGATGAATTTGCAGCATCACTCTAGTGTAAAATTATACGACCAATCGTGGCTGGTTGAATCACAAATATAGCATACCGGAAGGCCTTTAAACGATCTCTTTCTTTTCTCCATTCTTCGCTTTATACATTTGTCCAAATTTTCTTTATATCCTGGTTTGTTATCACACCATTGCAATTTCCCATATTCTTTCTTACAGTAAGGACATGTTATGTTCTTATCCTTGTCTTAAGAGAGAACCTCAAACTCCTGTAACCATTAGAGTATTTCCGGTGTGAGTCCTTGTGAAAATGTTCTCTCCTGTGGAATGGTTGCACAGCTCCCCGTAGTTGATGTCTGGACCCTTAGTGAATCTAAAAATATTTCTACTGGCGTTAAAATAAGCTGTCCCAGAAACTTCCATCTCTTTAACAGTGGATGGCTTTTTTTTTTTTCAATAAAAAATGTTGTCATACTATTAGGCCCACTAGACAACACTTTATCTCTGACAAACAAATCAATCAGTAAATCAAAAGACTGTCCCACTTTTGCTGCTTTAATTCCACTTATCAAATGTTGTTAACCTCTGACGTGTAATCAATAAATGTTTGGTCAGCTTTTAGTGTATTTTTAAATGAATTTCTAAAAGAATCTTCAACGGAGGAGAAATTTTGTAATATTATTGACCTAATGAATTCACAATCATCTACCATTTTCGTTGGAATAGTCCAGTAATTTCATCATAGCCGTGTAGAGGATATCATAACCTACCACTGTGTTCGCAGAAACCAACACAGTGCTCTGTACTTAACTGAGGTAGAGATGATTATTCCCCAGGGTCTTTGTGCTGGGCTATCTCGACGTGTCCTTGACCAGAACGGAGGAAAAGTCGCTTTGTCCTTTCGTGAGACATAGCGGGCTGTTCTTGAGAGTGTCGACATACGGATGACCGTACCGTTATCTCCTCAAATCGCCGAGTCACGTGGATATGTATGGCACAACTTCGAAAATCTCTTGACGATCTGCTGAAAAGTATAATACACCAGGCAAAGCGAATCTATTCCACCAGATTTCGCACGAGATCTGGGTAATAGATATGTAATAGTCGACTCCAGTATAATAGTAGACATAATTAGACAAACAGGATAACCTGGATAATCTGTTGAAGAAACTGAATATACTGGATACACTGGTAGATGCACTGCCTTCACTGGACGTACTGCTGGATATACGGAAGCATACCCCGGTGGATATGTAACTAGATACGCCACTGGATCTTCCACCACATGCAAATTGGATGACAAAATGGATACTCTAGTCCCCCATGATGCCAAATAATATCACGAGACAAGATAGATCTTATATTACGATAACAAGGAGCGCTCACACAAAGAATGTTGTGGCGCTCCGAAAGTGTAGAAGAGAGTCACGTCGCTGCATTTAGTGCTAGTGTGATGTGCAGCGGCTGTATGGTGATGTGTGGCGAACCAACGATGAAATAGGCCAAGTGGGGTAGAACAGTAGGAACTCCAATGCTTTCAAACGCAGTTGAACAACGAACGCTATGAGACAAGTTCCAACTGGTGTATTGATATATACACTCGATCAACAAATGAGAACATGTGTAATTCAATAAACTCCAGACTCATCAAAACACACAAACACAAACCCGCTCGTACATCAACTGACTTCATAACAATGACGGGTCGCAGTCCGACCTTGAAAATCTGGACAGTCACATCGATCTCAGTCCCACCTTGGAAATTCGGACAGTCATTTCGATCTTCTCTTCTGCAGTTTGAACAAGGTAATATAAGTATACCGGCTTCATGCCGAGCACAATAGACAATCAATATACCAGCTATCTGCTGAGGTTTATAGTGGAGTCCCGGGGTAGAGCGTCTTCAAGGATCCAACTTTGATTACCATTCCTTCAGTGGCATCGCGGAGTAAAGCATCCTCAAGAATCCACACGTCTGTCTCATTCAGACTGTAAACATAGAATGCTTCTGAAAACAACCCCTAACAACATTTCGTATTGTTTTGACGTCCTATTTGCTCACTCAGTACTGGTGCGTTCTAGTGCATATCCGCACGCGACAGCTAGCAATGACGGGTTTGTGTCATGGCGCCGCGGAATAGAGGTGAACTGGGCAAAGGAGAAAACTTGAATAGCTTTCAAGAATGTTCATCCTGTTTACACGTATGTATGTACGAACATAGCAACCTAATACTAAGTGAACCTAATAATTTCTCATGCGTTTGGACGTAGTACTAAAGATAAACTATTTACCTGAGGACGGACAGTCCACTACGTAAATAGTTTATGTAATAGGTTGTCCAAGATGAGGACAGCTTCATTGAATTAGGGATGTTAAGGTTGTTACGCTTCAATCGCTACGTTACAATATATGCTAAACGTACACTTAGCTCTACCAACCGCCAACTCAAATATGATGTCATAAAAGAGATATAGACAAGACTGATGAACAATGTACGGAGTCAATGTTCCAATACAACAGAAAGGAACCCCTAAACAGAAAGGAACAAGCCAGGCCCAAAACAAAATCAAGACGCAAAAACTCTGCACCTCTTTAGTCCTGATTGATTCCTCTTGAACATGGTGATGCCTGATGACGCCGAGACTGAGGGAATCGACTTGAGCATCATGAGACGGCTTTCTTAAGGTCCGAATACACAAGGACTTAAAGAAAACACACAAGCACACACTTTTATTACTGTGACAGTGTGTGTCACACCCTATCGTCAACTGTTGTACTAATCGTCGAAAACACATGGTACATACATTGCTATAACATTAAGTTATTATAATTATAATAATTATACGACACAATTAAGTCAGATAAAACAACTTATGCCTGACAATAAGAACGAAAACATTGTTATTACCGTACAATGGCCCAGTGCGTTGAGTGATTCAGAGAATATCTCAGTATCGCTATCAATATTTAAGAGAACATCCCAATAGCATTATCAGCAATTAGGAGACTTTTTGTCAAACAAACTAGGGTCAAAATTACTTGACAAAAGCTGCCAACTTTCTGTCAAATGCCTAGTTTACTGTCGTCAGGGCAAAAAAGCTCGTTGGCAGATCCATGACAGAAAAGGTCCTAATCCTTAACACACCCAACCAACACCGTGAGAGCATACACACCAATCAATGTGGCAGCTCACCTGGGCGAAAGTGGTTTGCGTTACCAATTCAATAATCTACCTGCCCCTACTGCACCGTACCGGCCTTACGGCTGTGACTAGGGTCCGGACCAACAAACTCCCTTAAAGGTTTTTCCAGCCTTACTACGCCTTACTCTTGGACCGCTGTGCTTCTGCACGTCATTGTCCAGTGTGAGTGGACACAGCGTGTGGCGTAACCAGATCAACCAACCCTTCACGGACCGCCTCGCTAACGTCTAACTAAATACATAAATGAATACTATTATAAACACCTGTAATAACCTACCTCTTGCTAACACAAACTAACACATTAATCGTCCTACCGTCAGGCTGATACACGAAGCTACCTGCCGCTAATATCAATCAACTTACAGAAACATCTAACTGTCAAAACAGCACCGTCCTGTCCCCAAGTCTTTCTCTCTCCAACTCCCCGATCAACTCCCGCACCGCTCAGTACTGAACCACCCTTTTGGGAAAACCCGTTACTTTGTCGCTTATTTTCAGTCACAAGTTCACCATTTATCATCATCATATGCAATCATCCCATAGCCACATATGATCCTGACAATACCCAGCAGATCAAATCTATGTCAGATAATAAACACTCTCGCTGTCGGATCTATCATTATGCTGGCTCTAACCCACGGTCATCATTTCTCATTTGTTTCTTGTCCCCTTAGTCAATACATGACGTAGTAAAATCTACAGTGATATTTCTGTTCAATAGGTGTGCTTAGTCAGTTCAAAAATTCATGAACACGTTTGCAGTCTAGTTTTTCGAAAACTGCATGTTAGATAGCATTTTTTTTTAGCAATCCTTGAATATTCACGACGCAAAAAAATAGTGCTGTTCTTTCGGAATTATGCTAATCAGTAAATTCCTTTTATCTTCTCCAACCATTTTAAATAAGCAAAATTGATATTTTAATTTTAACAGTAAACACGTTAATTTCAAGTTAAGCTAATTTTTAGTTAAATCTTCATGATAAACGAGTCTCTATCCAGAACAAGCGCCAGTTGTGTTATCTTCGTTTCTCTGGTAATGGAACGCCAATTGTCATGTTAAGCGAACTTATAATAGATAAACTTATGCGAAAGGCGTCCGGTTTGATGTTGACCACCCATCACCCATCGCCATCATCATCCATTGGTCTATAAATATCACTATACTGGTCTATGAATATCACAATATAAAAAATCACTCTTAGATTCCCGGCGGAAGTTCTGGTACATTTAAAACATTAACCTTCTTAATAATGATAAATAGCCCGTCTTTCTAGCGTAGTTGGCTAAACCGTATTGCGCGGTGACCGGGTGACGAACTCCTTGTGGTCCGGATTCACTCCCGGGGGTAGGCAGAAAAGCCACATTTCTCCCAGATTTACGGTATTTACAATGGAATCAAGGCCGAAAGGTTGTGATATCCATAATACCGAGCCTAAGAGTTAACAACTCAGGGCTTCTGAATACTCAGACAAACAATAATGATAAATTTGCTCCTCAGACTCATTGTGAAATTGATGTCTGTGTCAGTTTTGATAAGCCAGTGATCTGACACAGTAGTTGAACACTAATTTGTGGGTACGCCTTTAACTCTGAACGATTTCTTACTTCGGGTTCCGTTCACTTACAGTATGCTTTTGCACGAAAAATCTTTGCATTAAATAGTTATTTTTTGACCCCCCCCCCCCCCCCCCCCGTTAAAACCATATTAGTGTGCTTATTAACATTGCTTCCTGAAACTAATGAAACAAGATTCCAAAATATTCTTATTTATTCATGCTAATGCATTTTTGAACAGACTTTAGTTGAAATAATCATATTTTGTGCGTTTACACCGGGTGACACATTTAGGTATATATATAATGTTGAGCATGCTTCTTTTCATGAGTGAATTTTTTTGAGAGAGATGGGGGAGAGAAGGGGTGGGGGGGGGGGGGTGAATATGAACCGAGAACTGCTTTTGGCATCTCACATATACTTTTGTTACCAAGCCTATGGAGTATTATATAACCTGAGTGCTTGAAATATTTGAACTATGAACATAAAATTCTTTTCGAGTCGTTTGCTATATCAACGTTGACTTTAATCCGCTCAGTCTGCTGTACATTTAAAAGTACTAAAATCAATTAATATTATTATACAGTTTAAGAACGACAAAAAATTTAATTTAAAAAAAAATAATAACAAAAGTGCTTTTATTAGGAAGCTTTTATTCCTAATAAAAAAGTACATAACATAAAATATCAAGTTTTAGAGTAATTTATAAGATGAGAATTGCCTGTTGTCTACTATATACTCAATGTGTGCATGATTCATTTGCGAAGAATTGCTTTATTTAAAGTGTACATTTTATAAGTGCAGTAGTCTGTATTGTTAACAATGTATTCGGCAATTTGTTTCACATTTCATGTATTTCTTGTGTTTCATGTTTTGGTATAACATGTACATCCTTGCATATCAACAGTCATGTTTTAGATTGCTTGCAATGATATCTATACTTTTTTTTTTTTTTTTTTTTTTTTTTTTTTTTTTTTGTAAATTTAGTTATTCAGTGACCTTTTGTGGCAGTGTCCTGCCTTGATAGTCGCTCAGGTTGATGTTTTATCGACTACTAGCTGTACCCGGCCACGCGTTGCTGTGGCATAGTTTGGCTAAATGAAAATGAAAGAAAATAGAAAACGCACGTGTCTAATACAATCATTGTCTGCTCAGATATAGAGATAGTCTTTGATCCCAGCCCACCACCACAACTAAATCCACCTACTACTATCTCCCTCATCAAAGGTTTTTGGAAAAAGAAAGACAATGGAAATCGCACGTGTCTAATACAGTTAATGTCGCAATCATTCTCTGCACGGATATAGCGATTGTCTGGTTTTCCAACTTTAGAACACGCACCTTATAATTGTGTTTTTATATTAGTGGTCGTTTAAATGGTGTTATTAGCACAGTAACAAAAATGGTTATTTGGTTATCACATGCTAAAGTTGTTTGTATTTTTACAGGGGACGGAAGTAAAGCTACAACTGTACTTGTGAATAACAAAGTAAGTCGTAAAAAATAGAAAAGCGGAGGTAGCGTTAGTAAAATATAAACAAATTAGGCAATGAGAAATTGAAAATCAAGTGTAAAGCTCTTTAATTTCTCTTAAATTTAAGTCATTACCCCCTCCCCTCTTCCACCGACTACTGCTCTCTCCCTCTTCGAAGGATTTGAAAATCACTAACTGGCGATATTTTGTTGTTGCTGTAACTGACATTGACATCCCTGTCCATCTGGACTAAAATAGGGAGCAGGAATTGTAAAAGGTAGTGAATAGGGCTAGTGTAATATTTACCACATCATTCTTCAAGTACCAGTACAACTACTAAAATAATGTCACTGCTATCTGTGTTACCATCGGAGTAGACAGAGAGTCGTGAGCCAGAAGATTTGGTTCCGCATGGCTAGTGCTGTCGCCACAGACTGGTCAGGTTAGGATGTATAATTTCACTTGCCGACAGAAGAACGCCATAACCTTACCGGCGGTCTTCACATGAGAGCACTATGGTGTAACAGCCCTGGTGTAACAACTATTACTGCTGCTGCTACTTTAAGTGGGTAAAGCAGTTACTGTGACTTAAAGCTCTCTCAATTAATAGTTTGCCCCCTCCCCCCAAATTCACCGACAACTCTTTCCCTCATTGAAGTAGTTGGGAGAAAAAAAAAAACCATTTGAAAAGCAAACGAACACAGGAAAAAAGCACCATAATTAGGAAATGAACGCCATTGTAAACAGCACAGCTTAAAATTCCAACACAGATGAAATAACTAAATCTAAATGAAAATAAATGAAAATCTATAAAATTTCAGCGTAACCATGCAATCGGAAAGTTTAACAATGCAATCATAAGTATGCGAAATGGTCAAATTTAATTATCAAATCGTTTACCCATTTACTTTTTTTTTTTTTTTTTTAAATATTAAGGCAACATGGCTAGTGCTGTCACCACGGCAGAGCAGTTGAGGATATTATTTTAGTCCGGGGCAAAAAAAAAATAATTTAACGACTGCGGATTCGAACCCAGGTCTACCGCACATGAACCCAGTGTTCTAACCATTCGACCAAGCAGCCACTTAATAGGAAAAACGAAAAGAGAACTCAACTATTGGACATGTGAGTCCATACTACTGTGTCGCGATTAAAACACAATTCAAAACCGCAGGCAATTGTTTTCTCGTAGACAGATACTCCATATATATTAATGAAATAGAAATCGCACGTGTCTAACACGGTTAATGAAGTTAATGTCGCAGTCACTGTCTGCGCCGACGTCGAGATAGTCCTTGATTGCCCCCCCCCCCCCCCCCCAATCGAAGGTTGTTTGGAAAAAAAAAACAGAAAATAGAAATCGTGTTTAATATGGTTATTGTGGCAAATATAGAGATAGTCTTGTTTGCTGTACCACGACCTACTCTATGTATTAGTATTAGAGAAGGCGTTGGCTGCACGTAACTCGCCGGGAATAGTAAATACGGCGCATGCGCAATTACTAACGTGGCTATAATTAGAAATCACTAAAGTTATAAATATTAGTTGCGTATATTTTGGCATAAATTGTGGTCACCTATTTCTAACAGTGACAGGTTGAATTTCAAACCACGACAGTTCAAAATCCGGTATCACAACAAACATATCCTGAAAATTTCAGCTAAATCGGTTCAGTAGTTTCCGAGTCTATAGGGGTGAAACAAACACACAAACATTGATTTATATATATATAGATGTCTAAGGCCATGAATGTGAATTGTTGGTGCTGAAACGGTTGTGTTTCCCTATACTACATAACAAAACTAAGTAGGGCTGTGCCGAATATTCGCTTTGGGACCGAATAATGGACATATTGACTATTCGGTATTCGGCCGAATAGTTGCGGTCGGGCCGAATACGAATAGTAGTTACCTTACACCCGCTTCTGCATACACGGCCCTAATACTGACAACATGGAACGATTGGTTTTGTTGAAAGGTAATGCAGCTTTCATGCATTAACTAAACTGTCAGTGACAATTTCCAAGTTTTGTTATTTAGAATTCTTTAATTCATAGTTATTAGTTACCACAGACTCACTGAAGGATGCAAAACATAAAATGTTTTTAAATGTTTACTATTCTGTACGAATACTAACTAGACATGGGAAGAATATAAACTCCGGCCACATCCAAGTCGATAATAGGAAAGGAAAATCAAACGAACGGAAACATATAAGTACTTGGGTGCAAACTTCAACTGCTCCAACATGCTGAGGGAAGAAATACAATCTAGAAAACAAAGTATACTATGCCCTTCAACATCTGCTAAAGTCAAAGTGTCTTGTCTCGCAGCAGCAAGATCAAAATATTTAAAACGTTGATAAGACCAGTCGTTTTATATGGCTCTGAAACTTGAAGTAAAAATAAAAGACATTAAGCCTTATTACAGGTTTTCGAAAACAGTGTTTCGACTAATCTTTAGACCCATCAAAGATGCTAACAGCGGGGAATGGAGAGTGAGAAGCAACAACGTAACACATAATCTGTTTAAATCACCATTGATCACTGGCATCATGAGAGCTAACAGACTAATATGGTTTGGGCATATTGAAAGAATGTCAGATGGCAGAGAACTAAAAACTGTATACACCTGAGAGAGGATGGGCGTAGACCACGAGACAGGAAAAAAAGAAGTTCGAGAGGTAATGTCCAGCCAAACCTGCAAACAACTGTGAAGAGAAGGCCAGCCAGAGAGATGAATGGAGACGAGTGATATCTGCAGCAGTAAACCCCAAGGGCTGAAAATGCTAAGGAAGAAGTTGACTATTCTGTGCTACTTTATTTGAAGTAAAAGTTCAGCGTACATTTTACATTATGAATGTGTGTGTGTGTGTGTTTTTTTTTTTTCAAAGATATATGTTGTACACTATACACTATTCGTATTCGTGTTCGGCCGAATAGTTGGTCCCGTTATTCGTATTCGGCCGAATAGTGAAAATCACTATTCGGTACAGCCCTAATACTAACACCATCCATTGACATCTCTTTACTGTTCTTACTTAACCCGTGAATATCAATAAAACGTCCATTTATTTGTCAAGCCCAAGATGAAATCTACCACTCTTAGAAACAATGACGAAAACAAACACAAGTAACTACGTTTTTGTGTCCCGTCTAACGTCACGTGCTCTAATATAATCTTGCTTATTCATACCATACTCTCTCTGGCGCACTACACTCTGGGTCCCGAGCTACACATATAAAAGCCCCTTTTACCGATAAAATATTGTCTGTTTGTCCGGCCCGTACGATTTCTTTCTTATCAAGCATGTCGTAGGATGTAAGTTTCCTGCAACTGTTCCTCGGCAGTATGGACATTACTCTATAACACTTCCATAGAAGATCACAATTAGATGAACATATTTGCATTCGTTTCTTTCTTACTTCCTTCTTCCCTTCCTTCCTTCCTTCATTATTATGTTGTGTCATTATATATCACATATGATTCGCCGTCGTTTCCTCAGTTCCTTTCTATCCGGTGCGATCAATTCAATATCATGGATGGAATTCTCATTTTAAACGTTAGTATCATACTAGTATTTGGGTAATAATGTACATTTAGATGAGGGAACCATTAGTATTAATATCATGGGTATACAAAAGGCAAGAGGAGCTTTCAGACAAATCAAGAAATGTGCGTAAATCAAAGGAAATTATATTTATTAAAAAAAGATTAGTTAAAATCATTACTTAAATCGACATTTATGTTTGAATCGAAAGCGATGGAGAATTATTAAAACGTTAACAAACTACAAATATTCATTAAAAATAAATTATTCCTGGCACGAAATTACTAACATGACAATGCAATGCTTATTATGACAACTAAACAATTTGCATCCGAACATCAAGTAATTAAAAAAAAAAAAAAAACAGTTTGCTAATAGGGCATACATTGAAAACAGAGGATAATAATATATTTAGAATGTACATGTACGTGCGGTAAAACCTTCATAGTCATAATGAACGAACGAATGAACTGTTTTCAGTGGGTCACAAATTGGGCACACAGGCCCGTCTTACATTCCGCCCTTCCAAACACCCAACTTTCACACAATAGTTGCATTTTATCAAAGAACAGTGTTGTAATATAAAAATATTATGCATTACAAAAGCATGGACAGTAAAATACGCGAACACATACCCCCGCATGCACACACACACCTGCTCACTCACATATATACACATACATACACACCCGCATGCATGCATACATTCATAAATACATTCATTCATACATACACACATACATACACACACATACACACATTCATGCATACACATACACAGTCATATACACACATTAACACACACACGCATGCAAACCCATATACACTTGCATATACATACATGGATACACACACATACATAAATAAATCCTTGCATAAAGAGACATACATGCACACAAAGACACAGTAACTCTCATACACACATAAACAAGCACACACAGGCATACATAAACACACATGGACATACAGACAAACACACACACATACTAACGCACACACACACACACACACACTCATACATACATACATACATACATACATACATACATACATACATACATACATACATACATACATACATACATACATACATACATACATACATACATACATACATACATACATACATACATACATACATGCATACATACATACACACACACATACATACATACATACATACATACATACATACATACATACATACATACATACATACATACATACATACATACGTACATACATGCACACATACATACATACCCAAGCACACACAAACACACACGTAGTCACACCTACACACGCAGACACACCTACACACGCAGAAACACATGGACAGACATACACGCACAGCCATTTAAAATCACACACACACAGTCACACGCAGACACACACAGACACCTACACACATACGCACACACTACATACACATATGGACATATATTTAGATATAAATTATATACAAACAGACACACATACACACAGAGACATATAAGTAGGTATGCAGAGAGAGAAAGAAGAGAAAGAGAGAGTGAGAGAGAGAGAGAGAGAGACTGAAAACTTTCTGTGAAGAGCGTAGAGACAGAAGTAAATAACATAAGAAGAACATGCAAGTAGAGGCAGATTATTATTTAAGCTGCTTGTATATAAACTCAGCGTTGTGTGTTCTTACTTCTTTTACTGTCTGTTATTCCGTCTTTGACCCCATTGCTTTATCAATATGCAGTCGGAGCGACTGCATATTGATAAACAAATATATGATGACCCGAACCATACATTAACAAATATAAAGTGATAAAAACAGGAGCTGTTTTTATCACTTTATATTTGTTAATGTATGGTTCGGGTCATCATATATTTGATATATTTGCATTATCCTGATATTCCTACCATAAATGTTTGAACATTTTGTGTGACTGCCAGTGAAGTTCGTTGGATTTCACATGTATATGTTTTCATGTGTGAGAATGAAAATTAATGTCAGCAAAGTGTTTTTTTATGATCTGAAGTAGATACTTGAAGGTCATGACTCATATACCGCATGTATCATATATATAATTCAATGTTGTTAATTGTACATTGCGTTGCTTAGCTAATTAAGCTTCTCAATACTATCTTGTTAATCTCCCCCCCCCCCCCCCCCCCCCACCCCTTACCGCGGGCATGAGGTGAAATTAACATGTTACTTTCTCAGTTTTATGAAAATGAATATAACGCATTTTGTTCAATTATATGTAGCGCAATTTTCATTTATGATTTTGTTATAACTCTATCTGTCGATAAGTATACGAATGTTCTGATATTTTTGATTTACATATATTTCGTTTAAATAGCTGTTTATGTCACCTTTTACTCCTCCCTCTATCTTTGTTCATTAGAGAATGGACTACACACTACCTACCAATAATCGGCGTCCTATGCCTTCTAGTTAAATGACTATTGTTATGCATTATCTCTCATAAAGTATTTACGATAAAAAGGACCTGTTACCAAAAATCGAAATTTTTTTGTTGTAAGATAAGAAATAGTAGAAGAAGAAAAAAGAGGAAGAAAAAGTATTTGCAGTAGTAGTATCAGTAGCAGTGGTGGTAGTAGCATAGAAGAAGAATAAGAATAAGAAGAAGAAGAAGAAGAAGAAGAAGAAGAAGAAGAAGAAGAAGAAGAAGAAGAGAAGAAGAAGAAGAAGAAGAAGAAGAAGAAGAAGAAGATGATGATGATGAAGAAGAAGAAGATGAAGAAAAAGAAGAAGAAGAAGAAGAAGAAGAAGAAGAAGAAGAAGAAGAAGAAGAAGAAGAAGAAGAAGAAGAGGAGCTAGAAAAAAAAAAGAAAAAGACACTGGCATGTTATAGACACGTAAGTGAATGTGAGTGTATTAATGATCCGACCGCACGACCTGGTGCGTATATAATATAACCTGCTTACTACACAGTATTATATATATATATACACACCAGTCGACAGTATGTGTGTAATGTGGTGACTATAAGCCATTCCGCCTATACTCCAAATGTTACTGGTACCTATTATCATACATCAAGGATATTTGAAACACACATTGACTGTAGGGAAGTAGACAGATGTGTTAGCTACTACACTGCCATAAACACGGCATTTCTAACATTTCTAAAACTGTGTACTGTTAAAGCACTCAGCAACATTATTCCAACGCAAGTAGGAGCTAGCTTCAAATAGCCATAACTACACAGTGAGCGCTTGATGTAATACGCTGAAGGATACGTGCACTTTGACAGCCCAGCCAGCTTTAATCAGGATTACGTAGACAGTTTTGTGTTACTTCCGGATTTGTTAACCTACATAGCACAGTTCATAATTGTATATATAATAGTGCAAACTAGGCTTCTGTGGTTTCAAACAATTTAGTTTCGTCTACACATTTATAAATCCCCATAGAGTATAAACTCAGGTACACTTATCATTCTGCATTCTCCCTGTGTGACCCAACCACCTGAGAATTTGAAGACTGAGCATTAAGAAACTACTTGTGGTGTATGCTTTTTCCAGTACTTCGGTGTCTGTGATTTTGTCTTCCCACAAAAGGGGTAAAATATGAAATTGAATGCTGCAAATACCCCTATAACGTATAACGTTTCTCCTATTGCTCAGAACTGTCTCGTTCGAAATAATACCGCACATATGTTCCTCTCTCTCTCTCTCTTTCTCTCTCTCTCTCTCTCTCTCTCTCTCTCTCTCTCTCTCTCTCTCCCACACACACAAGCCCACACACACACATGCATACCTCCCACATCCACACTCAGAAATAAATAAGCTCCACGCCAACTGTCCACACGTACACACCAAGTGCTCACACACTTATTGTCCACACATATACACAAGCTCACCAATTAGCTTCCACACACAGAACTGCCCCACCCACAGATAAACTATGAGAGGAGACTATAGGGAAGAAGATCTACGTGTTGCAGCATTCAACTGGGGCTTGTTGCCCTCGAAGCTTCTCCTCTTGCACCTAAAATCCTACCTGACTCAGGTTTGCTCACTGAACTCAGTTTTGTTTGTTTAGTCTGTATATGAGATGTAGGAGGCCTTCTGAACTGGTGAAATACTGAGGTAATCTTCCAGTTGTCTCAACTAGCACTGGCAGACTGTCTTTGTTTATTAGCCTCTGACACCCAGTATCTCTGCATCTGAACCAGCTTCCGTCGTTACATTATTCTGTACATTTAAATTATGGTCGTGTTCTTTCAGAATCTTGTCTTTAAAATATATGAGACCTTGCCGAAACCAATATGTGTATTTAATATACCATGTTTTTAATAGTTTAAAACAAAAATAATGTAAAAAACGCTTTCCCAAGCCTTTAGGTATATTGGGCATATAGGGCCAGAACTGTATTTTATAAACCAGTCAACATTCGGTGTGGGATATGGTCAACATAATACCTACCGCTTTTACTTTCTAGGACTACTACTGGTACCCACTCAAGGCTGGGCCGACCTGGGAGTCAAGGTCATTTTTAAACAACATATGTCCGGCTTTGTGATGAAACCACGCACCCGGATCCGCAGGCGAGCGTCTAGTCACTGTTTTAGTTGTGTATGCTTTTTTTTTTTTTTTTAATGTTACAAAACCAACCTCCAAATATTTTGGCTGTTGTGGTTTTTCTAGTCAAATTTTACGTTGAGAAGTGTGCCAATGCCCTCTCAACGGTCAGATCTCAGTACCACTGTCGAAACCAACGCAGGACAAAACTTGTGCAGCTGGGATCGATCCCGACACCTGGCATTACGAAGCGCTTTCGTAACCCCTAAGCCACAGACGCCAACATAGTGACTACACCGCATCCAAATGTTTATTTAGAATTTATTCTTGTTTTCCAAAGCTGATTGGTAACATTTGTAAATCCTTGTATTATGCAGTACTTGTATATAAAGTAATATTATCTCTACATTTAAATTCGGATGACTTCGTTTCTAAAACGTATCTAATATAACATTTGTCACACTTTTCCATAACTAATAAATCTATGTTATGTATCATGTATTTGAATGATCAAATGTACCAATATGTGTATTTTAAAAACCATATATTTATATACAATTTTTTTTAACCAGGTCTTTTTGTTTTTAAAGCTTATCTGTAACATTATCAAACTTTGTGAGAACCGGTTTGCATATTTCATATACCATAAATTTATTTTGACAATTGTTCATTAAATTTGGATCGCTTTTATTTCTAAATCTGATCTCTAACATTGATCATGCTTTGTATTAAACATAATTTGTATTTCTTATATTTTCATGTATTTGTATGATCATATGTTCATTTAAATTCTTCTCTTTTTGCTTCAAAAGTTTATCTTTAACATAAGTCAGAATTTGTCTTCCAGTATCGATCCAAAAGCAGTCAAGGTTTTCATCATAAACGCCTTGACTCCCCCAGTCCCCCTCTCTCTCTCTCTCTCTCTCTCTCTCTCTCTCTCTCTCTCTCTCTCTCTCTCTCTCTCTCTCTCTTCTTTCTTTCTTTCTTTCTCTCTCTCTCTCTCTCTCTCTCTCTCTCTCTCTCTCTCTCTCTCTCTCTCTCACACTAAGAAAGTAATGGAAAATTTAGATATTTATAATATCAGACGCAGATTAGGATTAAAAAAATGAACAGCAGATCATTTGTGGTATAATATATTTGACAAATTTTAATGTTTGTGTTACAGCAAAATATTTAATGAGATCTTAGTTTCAGCTTCATAACAAACGGGTCTCCCATATTTGATCCGCCCCTTGCCAAAAAAAAAAAAAAAACATAATGTGTACCTTGTTGAAAAAATTTACACAGACCGCAGTCTTAGCTTATCAGCTAACGTACACACGCATTAAAAGCGTAGGACAGCCGTCAAATATGGTGTCACAAATAGTCCGACGTCAGAAATTTAGTTCATCATCGACGGAAGCAACAGTCACAAACAGAGCAGCAGCAGCACACTTGATCTATTTTAATTACATAAGACACCACAATTATGTGGCAACATGTCACTCTCCATTTTGTGAATGTACAGTTTATCACAACACCAGGTTGTTCATAGGCGAAAAATATTCGAAATGAAATTCGCAGCTCACAGTGTCGCGCCATGCACTCAAATGAGACGTTGTGCGACAAAACTCTATCCTTTAAGTCTCTAAAAGGAGGAAAATGCAACGACTAAAGTATTGAACGCGCCTATCTTCAATTTTGACCGAAAGTTCCTTATTTAAGAAGAACACTCGGTTAACATGAACAAAAAGCTGCTAACAAATCCAATCTGATTGTTCGCTCCTTTAAAATTCGAGTTAACGAGCTTTTAATGTGTATCTCGAACAAGTTTTAAAAACAATAATCGATGTTAATCGCTGAAACATCAAACATGGCCCACACCGATAAATATTAGCTTCTTTCCCAAGCGAATCGACTAAAAATATAGAACTTAAGTCCAAGCCCCAAATCCAATTTCTGTAAAAGAAAAGTATGTTCAATTTTCTACGCCTTTAGGCGTATTGAGAATATAGGGCTAGACCTATATTTTTATCCAGTTCAGAAAGAAAGTGATCACTATAAAATAAAGACAAAAGTTATACAAACAGTGCGAATTGATAACTGGCTTCTGAATCGAAGAGTCAAATATGTGCTGCAAATTGATCAATCCGAAGCTGCAAATTGATCAGCAAACACAAAAAAGAAAACTAAAAACATTACCAAGTGTCTAGCAGGTACTCTTCAGCTTCCTTTCTTAACAAGACAACTCGACGACGATGACACCGTCATACAAGTTTATTTAACAGGATACATGACACAAATGCAGAGACGTAGTTATTGATCACAGCTGACATTCGCACATCGTTCATTTGTCCTCACAGCTCTCTATCTCTCAATGTGTAGTGACCTCTCCTGGACTACTGCAGATACCAGGATGACGGCGTCCCACTCTCTGGACGCGTCGTACAGCTGAACAGGACGACTTCTCCCATTCACTGGACCTTGATATTAATTCAGCATACAACACGGCTGACTGGAGACGGACTTCTCTTGCCGTACTCCGAAACCAGACACTACTGGTCTTCCCGTCCCCTGGACTTACTTTGCCAGCGGGACCATATTTCCCATACCGCAATCCCGACACTTACTCGGACCTAAATGCCCGATAGTCGTACGGTATTCTAGTCGGTTAGACTCCAATGACCGACAGGACTTCTACCATAAGTCCTCTCATACTTTTGACATGTACCGCAATCTCGACACTTACTCGGACCTAAATGCCCGATAGTCGTACGGTATGTTTGTCTGTTAGACTCGAGAGATTACCTGGACCCTGACTTGGTCTCTGACTCTCGTTTTCTCTCTCTCTTCTCGCTTCTCTCTCTATCCACTCTTCTCGCTTGCCCCCGAGGGGCTCTAGCCCTCAGGCTACAGCTCACTCTCTGGACTGTCTACGCAGCCCAATTTATATATGTCGAATCCGTGTAGGTGGATGGTGATTACACGAGAGGCACGCTTGTGTGGGCGTTCTCGTGAATCATGATCCTGTGGGTGTTCTCGGGACTCGCTCATGTGAGCGTTCCCGAGGATCACGCTTATGTGGGTGGCTGATGTTACCCGAGAATCACGCTGTCACTTAATTCACACTTTATCTCGTTATCCACGCTTTCAGCCCACCACACAGAATCCCACGCGTCCACTTTCTCTCGTGCATGCACGCCTTGTTCATGAATAGACGTTTTCACTGGTCTCCTCTTAATACTCGGATCATATTGACACTCTTTCCTCGTGAACTTACAGGAAGTACAGGCATACCATTGTCCCTTCCCACAATATCACACTTAA
Organism: Candidula unifasciata; assembly: GCA_905116865.2. Lineage (NCBI taxonomy): Eukaryota > Metazoa > Mollusca > Gastropoda > Stylommatophora > Geomitridae > Candidula > Candidula unifasciata. The sequence continues at coordinate 58,444 of CAJHNH020002030.1, forward strand.
CCCAAATCAGCGCGCAACATCATATCCTCCCCCTCTTCCAACTGACAACTAACTGAAATTAAGTTGTCAGTTGTAGAGTTAGAACAAATCCTTGTTGCGAGATGATATTACTATTATAATAATCATTGGACATGTGATATTATAACATTTCATAACATTTCTGTAGTCAACTAAAGTATCATTGTATATCTCAATACAGCAAACACATGGCTATTAATATCTAATTTTAACAACTATGTTATGTTTGATACAGTGTGAAGCGGCCTTCAAACAGGTAGTGGGCACCCTTGAACACTGTGTAGTGAATTGACACAGCTGCATGTTCCCCCGTTGCTGTACCTCGTCTCTTGGTTAACTTTCTGTAGGCATACATGACCGGATGTAAATGACCTCCAAAGTCGTATGGAAGCACGTCGCTTAGATTGACTCACATACCATGCCACATGGAAAGAAAACATTCTATTAGGCAACGTAAAATGGTATACAAGCGAATCATTTTTTGTAAATCGCGTAATGTTATTGCATACTGCTCTGCCCATTTCGTTATGTTTGGTATGCCTTTCCTACAAACGCAGACAGCAATTGTTGCAAAATGTGGTATGAATGTTGAGTACCCAGTTTAAACATAATTATTATTTTCTTCTTCATTCTGGAAACTGGAATTTAACAATCTCTACATTTCTAGATACTGGTTTTTTCACCATTTCCCTGTAATATCCCATTACATTTCAAAGATGGTAAAATAGATATTGCAGTCAATTCAATCAATCTTACATGAGTACACGATGATGATAACAATGAACTTGGTGATTATGGACGATTGTCCCTCTATTGCTCCTCTTATACATTATAATATGCTACCAAGGCTGTGTCACATGAAAGATAACACATCACCTCGACTCGGCGTGAGTCCACAACATTCGCTTTCGGCCTACGGCCCCTCCTAGGGTCACCGATAGCCTTCTTATAACTCTCGCGTTGTCACTCAGGACAGATTCTTCTTCTTGGTTACGTGCCCTTCCTTTGGGTCACTGTAACATATACACGATAACTGATGAGACTTGGCCCCAGGCAACAGAGTCTCTCGGCCCACAGCCGAATTATCATCACGAGGCACTGCATTATCCTCGTCCTCGTAATTCCGCCACGCTTGATTCTTGTCGAATCTTGTGGCTAATAACATGTTGGGTACTCTACGCCTTATCCCCACACAATTCGCATAACGTGAGCACTTCGACTAATGCACCAAATTCACTTCCTTGATAAGCTACTAAATGTAATCTGTGTTTTCTATGGTAATAGATTCACATCAAAAAACTACACACAACTGTACTTCTTCAATCTTTCAATGTCATAATGTAACTCACTTTCTGGTTTTAAAACAGGTAATTTTGGTTCATACTTTACCACCTCTTCACTTGAGTGGTTTGAACCCTGTCCTTTCTTTAGCGACTCACCTCGCTAATTCTTTTGTCTCTTTTTCTGTAATGGACAACTCTGCCATATATTTTTGATGAGCTTTTTTCCGCAGCTCTCTTTATCTCTAGTCGCTTCTTCATTTTCTGCTTGTCTTGCAGCTTTTTGTTTTTCTGTTACCTCTTTCATCCTAAATTCTGCAACGCTTAGGATCTCTTCAGGCTTAAGTTCTAACTCCTCAGCTATGCTGAAAAACTCAGCAAAGGACATTTTGACTGTTACTTATGTCAGTGTGCTGGACACCAATAAAAGACAGTACACGACGTTACGATAACAGTGCTAACTTTTACGAAAACAAGACAACGAGAAAATAAGCTATGTATGACGGTACACTTAAGAAAATGGACCGAAAGCACCAAGGATTAACACAACCGATAACAAACCGTACGTACAGGACTATTAACGCTACCTGACGCAGACAACAAGGTATTCCGGTCTATAAACTAATAGACAGAAATAACTAAAAGACAGCTCCTAAATTATGCAACCTACAAAATGTTACCTAATTAGAAGCTCTCCTCCCAACCTCCCACAAAACAAGTACACCACACAGATGACATCTTAGACGTACCAAACAATTAACGTGGTCAAAGCAATGTAAATACTGCAATAAAACATTACACAATTTACAATTACAGACCTGTCAATGTTGGACGATGAGATGACAAGTGCAAGATGAAACACACACTAAACGCAGCTCCGGCAGGTCATTCAGCTCCAAGCATAGCTTCCATCTCAGGTTCAGCTCCTGGATAACACGGCTTCAGATCTGGCGACTTGACGATTCTGTGTTCTTCACTTTACGACAAACAGGTTGACATTACAGTTCAAACATGATCAATAACACATTCTGCGAATCTTCTTTATGTGTCGCTGGCCTCTAAGCGTTGGTTTTGGTACGAAACTGCTCTTGACTGGATATGGCTTTCAAACCGTTGAGAATTTGAGACTGCTGAGAGGTTTCTCATTCTTTGTTATGGTTCTCAAACTGTTGGTTTGGTACCGAATTGTTCTTGAGTTTTTGGCTTTCAAACTGTTGTGTGAAGGATGAGATGTTGAGAGATCCTTCGTTCTTTAGCTTAGCTCCCAAACTGTTGTGGAGGATGAGATGTTGAGAGGTTCCTCGTTCTTTGGCTTGGCTCCCAAACTGTTGGTTGGATGGATGTTGAGATGTTGAGATGTTGAGATGTTGAGAGGTCCCTCGTTCTTTGGCTTGGCCCCCAAACTGTTGTGTGCTAAATTGAGTCAGCACACTACCAAGTGTCTAGCAGGTACTCTTCAGCTTCCTTTCTTAACAAGACAACTCGACGACGATGACACCGTCATACAAGTTTATTTAACAGGATACATGACACAAATGCAGAGACGTAGTTATTGATCACAGCTGACATTCGCACATCGTTCATTTGTCCTCACAGCTCTCTATCTCTCAATGTGTAGTGACCTCTCCTGGACTACTGCAGATACCAGGATGACGGCGTCCCACTCTCTGGACGCGTCGTACAGCTGAACAGGACGACTTCTCCCATTCACTGGACCTTGATATTAATTCAGCATACAACACGGCTGACTGGAGACGGACTTCTCTTGCCGTACTCCGAAACCAGACACTACTGGTCTTCCCGTCCCCTGGACTTACTTTGCCAGCGGGACCATATTTTCCATACCGCAATCCCGACACTTACTCGGACCTAAATGCCCGATAGTCGTACGGTATTCTAGTCGGTTAGACTCCAATGACCGACAGGACTTCTACCATAAGTCCTCTCATACTTTTGACATGTACCGCAATCCCGACACTTACTCGGACCTAAATGCCCGATAGTCGTACGGTATTCTTGTCTGTTAGACTCGAGAGATTACCTGGACCCTGACTTGGTCTCTGACTCTCGTTTTCTCTCTCTTCTCTCTCTCTCTCTCTCTCTATCTATCTACTCCCCCCGAGGGGCTTTAGCCCTCAGGCTACAGCTCACTCTCTGGACTGTCTACGCAGCCCAATTTATATATGTCGAATCCGTGTAGGTGGATGGTGATTACACGAGAGGCACGCTTGTGTGGGCGTTCTCGTGAATCATGATCCTATGGGGTTCTCGGGACTCGCTCATGTGAGCGTTCCCGAAGATCACGCTTGTGTGGGTGGCTGATGTTACCCGAGAATCACGCTGTCACTTAATACACACTTTATCTCGTTATCCACGCTTTCAGCGCACCACACAGAAACCCACGCGTCCACTTTCTCTCGTGCATGCACGCTTTGTTCATGAATAGACGTTTTCACTGGTCTCCTCTTAATACTCGGATCATATTGACACTCTTTCCTCGTGAACTTACAGGAAGTACAGTCATACCATTATCCCTTCCCACAATATCACACTTAACCCAAATCAGCGCGCAATGTAAGAAAATAAAAAAAAAAGCGGGATAAAGTTCGGAACAACCACATGGTTGTTTTCGGTCAATATGACAAATACAGTATTACTGAGATGACAAAATAAAAAAAGAAGTGGATTGGTTGTTTGCTTCTTTAGGTGGTTGGATCAGTTTTTTTTTTTTTTTTTTTTTTACTGGAAATCTACTGAAGAGCAAAGTCGTAACTATAAAACTGAAGCATTGATATTCAATCACTTGAAATATAAATATGAATTTCGTAATAATATCGAAACGAGCTTGGTACACAGAAACACAGTTTATCACGTGATAAAAAATGTATTATGGACAACCACAGTTTGTCAGCTTTAATGTGAGGGCAGCAAAGCAAGAGGAAGATGTAGGAAGGGATGGATTTATGGTATATGGAAAACTTTTTATAACAATTGAAAAGAAACATCTACTGTGTGACTCATTCGAAAAAATACGTTCTTCGACAACTTCCGAAGTATGATATCATACTGTAATGAGAAAAATTAAAGCAATATATGCAGTCATTTCTTCCACCTGTTCTACCTGATTGTGATTTGCAGTTATGCTAAATTTTCTTACTGGTTTAACCAAACCTAAATTGTCTATATTAAAGTGTTTACTATAAAGCATTGTGTTCTTTTCTCTGTGTGTTTTGGTCAGTTCACTCTGTTGTATACCGGGACTTTCAGCATAGAAGATGGGCAGCTCTAGAGTTGAATGATTACCATTTATATAAGGTTGGCTCAATCATAGAGCTGTAATCTTCGGAAAACTGATCAAACCACTTCTGCGGATTAAACTCGGGCCACTAACTCAACAGACCAGTAAACTAATTATTGTCCCAGCTGCTGTCATTCTACCTGATGTATAAGAATATGGAATTAAACTAGCTGACGAATAGTATAATACTTGGCTGGTTTGATAACCGGCACAAGATGGTATAGTAGAAACTGAGAAGCACGTTCCCCTTGGTCAGGACTATTCAAATGTGGGGGAGGGATGGGGGGGGGGGGGGCACTGGTTTAGGAGCCCATTTTTAATATCCATAAGATGTTTACAGATTCATTCATTCAGTAGCATGTACCTCGCGGAACCTCGCTGCCATAACAACCCTCCGGAAAACCTTCCTATCCTGAGCAAGATGTCCTGCGTCTGATACACCCATCTGGAGATCATCTGCCACATCCTGCACCCATCTTCTCCTTGGCCTTCCTCTTCCTCTCTTCCCAGGCATATACCCCTCCATTATTGTTCTCTCTAGACTTCCATGACGTTTCAAGTGACCAAAATATTTCAATTTTCTTTGTTTTATTGTCTTTACTAGCCAACCCTCTTCAATATTCAGCTCTTGAAGTATGGATGCATTTGTTCTTTTCTTTACCCAAGATATTCTTAGAACCTGTCTGTAACAGTTTACAGATTGATCGATTGATTTGTTTGCCCTTCCGGGCTGATACATAAAGGTTTACCATACCAGCCTGCGATTAAGGAATTTCAATCTGGACGGCAGATCAACAAGACAGATCCCCTTTACCTCGTTCAAAACAAATCGGGCACCCCCTGGTGGCTACACCAGCCAAGTTAGTTTAATCTCCAGTTCTATACGGGTAAGGTTCACAGAAGACTGATTGTGACTCAACACAAAAGTGGAGGACACTGTCAGCATCATGGTCGTGAATATCTATGAGGCATGACAAACAGCAGGACACCGTGAATATCTATGAGGCATGACAAACAGCAGGACACCGTGAATATCTATGAGGCATGACAAACAGCAGGACACCGTGAATATCTATGAGGCATGACAAACAGCAGGACACCGTGAATATCTATGAGGCATGACAAACAGCAGGACACCGTGAATATCTATGAGGCATGACAAACAGCAGGACACCGTGAATATCTATGAGGCATGACAAACAGCAGGACACCTAGAGGCATTCCACCCAACAGTTCTCAGAGAAACATTCTACACAGCACCTGTTAAATAAAGATCATGGCTAACAAAGTGTTTAGAAAAAGTTTTTTTTTTTGTTTTGTTACTTTACATTCTGTTTTTATTCTATCTCAGTCTTTTTTTCTTTTTTTTTTCATTCTTTCTTCTTTAATTTTCCCTCTCTCAAATTGTATTCTTTGAACTTTGATGGCAATAAGTAATTTGATTATTCTAATATTTTCCAAACACCAATTACAACCATAAACGGTTTCTTGCTCTTCGTTGTTTGTCAGCTGTAAACGCCTGCGGAAAGTACTGGTTGTTCTCCCACGTCTGGACTGCACTTTTGTTCTAGATATGGCTTATTTGTATTCAGACTGTTGGTTCCCTGCCTCTTAAACAGATGCCCTCCGACTTCAAAGGAAAAATCTCTAATTTGTTGACTATTACAACATGCGTGTTGGAAAGGGGGGGGGGGCAGTATAAGCCTATTCTCCCCTTCTCCAATTCCCTCCTCCCAACATACACACATACACACACACACACACACACACACACACACACACACACACACACACTAGATATGGCCCCGTGAACATCACGGGAACTATAAGGTATAGAAAATTCAGGAACGGACCTTTCTTATCCCACTGACGCATTGGGCATACTGTGTTTTACCTATATTTTTGACAAGCCGCCCCTACCACGCGTTGCTGGGGCTCGGTCTGGCACAAAGGTAAAGATAAAATAGAAATCGCACGTGTCTCATATGGATAATATCAGAATCATAATTTGCATAGATGTAGAAATATTCTGGTTTGCTGACTCTAGAACACGCAACATATAAGTGTGTCTTTATATTAGTTAAAATATGGTTAGTGGTTTATGGCACGTTTTTTTTAAACAGCTGAAAGTAAAGCTTACTACTGTACTTCTAAATGACCAATGTTAAAAAAACAACAATGAGAATAGCCGAATTAGCGTTTCTGAAATATGAGTAAAAGTAAGTAAAAACGGTAACACATTAATTGGAAACCAAAGACATATTAGAAAGATGGAAAGCCTACTGCAGAGAAATGTATCAGGATCTAACAAGTAATTCAAAAACAACATAAAAGTTATGAAAAAGAACCGGATGTGGCAGATCAGCAATATACAGCCTGAAGAAAGAAAAGTCTCCAGGATGCGATGAAATACCAGCAGAACTAATTCAAGCAGGAGGAGAGGCCAGCGTCCGAATTTACAATGCACTGTGTACGAAGATCTGGAACAGTAGTATTTCGCATAAAGCGTGGAAAAGAACAGTCTATATCCCTCTCTCAAAGAAAGGAAATCTGAAACTATGCTCCAACTACCGTAGCATCATGCAAGCAAAATAATCTTACGAATTATCATGAAGAGGATTGAAAGGAAGTTACAATATGAGCTATATGAAGCACAAGCTGATTTCAGACAGGATAGAGGAACTAGGGATCACATCTTTAATATGAGAATGATTTTAAAAAAAAATTGGAGAATACAACGTAGACCTTCATGTTTATTTCATTGAAGCAAGGCATTTGATTGTGTCCAAGATCAGAAACTGTGGACTAAAATGAGACCTATGGGGCTATCAGCGCATTTGATGCATTTAATTGAAAATCTTTATCATGAATAACAAGCAACCATCAAAGCAGCTGGTGAAACATCTGATTGGTTCGAGGTGCAAAAGGGAGCGAGGAAAGGGTGCCATTTCTCACCATACCTATTCAATATATACACAGAAAATATGATGAGAAATGTCACAAATGACCAGACATGTGACAGTTACGATCCTCTCAAATTTGGTGGCAACGCTATTCTGGAACTTTTCTACGCAGATGACACAGTCCTCCTTTCGGACAGCGTAAAGGGAATAGAAAATTTAATATTGTCTGTCTAAAAGCACAGTGAAGATCAAAATTTGTTCTTGAATTTAGAGAAAACGAAAAAAATGGTCATATGTAAAAATGGATGTCACCCAAAAATAACAATAAATGGTTAAGAAATCGAAAATGTCCCAAACTTTAAATATCTAGGCTCTATAATGAATAGCAATGGAGCTGTTTGACAGAAATTAAAATGAGGACTGCCATAGCAATGCAAATATTAAACAGCATTAGAAGTCTAGGGTTAAGCACCAGCAAGGAGATCAAAATTAGACTTCTGAGAGCATGGATTTTCCCTGTAGCCACATACGGATGTGAGTCGTTAACTATCTCTCAGTCTTTAAGAAATAGAATAAGGGCCTTTGAGCTGAAATGCCATAGAAAGATTCTCAGAATAACTTGGACAAAGAAGAGATGAAATACTGACATCTTGAAAGATCTGAACATCGAAGAAGATTGGCTAATAAAAAGCATCGTGTCCCGGAAGCTGAAATATTTTGGTGTTATCAAGCGCCACGACGGATTGGAAAACAAATAATAGGAGAAGGAGGGGCAGGGGCCGACTAACACGAAGATGGGCACAGGTAATAAGTGACTCCTTGAGGATGAAAGTACGTGAGGCCGGTGAGCTGGCTAGAGACAGAGTTTCTTTCACGCAGACCGTGATGAGAGCGACGTTCTGCAAAGGACCTTCTACATGATGATGATGAAACAAAGATCCCTTTTCACGCCTTTGAGCGCATCGGGCAAATGGGAAAAGTCCCATATTTTTACAGACCAACTGGCACCAGGTGGGTAATGTGGTCAGCATTACGCCGACCGTCTTTACTTCCCTAGGAATACATCCTAGTATACATTTTAGGCTGGTTCGACCTGCGACTCCTCATACCATGATAAAAATCAACAGTGGGTTTCAATTACGGTACGTTGGAATTTCGAGTCGCAACGTCTAAGCCACAGATGGCTGTGAACAGATTATTATGCTTACGATCATTGCTTGCATTTTTTGTAACCACATCCGTGACCGGGGTCACTTATTACAAATAGCAGGGGCGTAGGAAGCAATACCGTGTATTTTGTCATTAAAATTTAGAAGGCGACTAATCTATGTGTAATACGTTTTGTTTAGTAAGAAAATAAAAATAAAAATTTAAAGAGGAAAAGTTGCAGAGGGAGACTGACAGAAAAGATGGTGGACTGTTTGACATCGTGGCATGAAAGATCAACTTTGTTGGAACTGGTTGAAGATAGAAGGGACTGAAGATTTTGAGTAGATATGAATATCAACGCCACACAGCATGGACTAGAAGAAGAAGAAGAAGAAGAAGAAGAAGAAGAAGAAGAAAAAGAAGAAGAAGAAGAAGAAGAAGAAGAAGAAGAAGAAGGAGAAAAAGGGGAAGAAGAAGAAGAAGAAAACTTATTTAATTATGTTTTTTACTACACAACGCACTATCGTTCAAATGATAATTACATAACGTTTTGCGTTCCTTCACTCTGTCCGGAGATCTGCTCATCATCATCATTATCATCATCATCATCATCGCATATCACTTCTGTCGTTAAGCGCAATGGGGAGAAACAATTTGCAATCCAGTATACGCTGGCTGCCACTGGCCATTGTCATGACAAGAAGGCCCATTTTTTCGCGGCCACTTGTTCTTTTAGCTGATATTCTGAGAGGTAGTGCCCTTGACGGTAATTGATCTTGCTGCGTTATAGCGAGATGGCCAAACCACTTGGCCTGCGGTTTCTCCATGAATCAGTACAAGAGATTGTTCTCACAATTTGTCTGATGGTATTATTATTCACCCGATCACTGATAGTTAAGTTGGCGGCTTTTCTCATGCATCTCATCTCGCAGGTGGTGATTGTGCGTAGATGGGCTTTAGGTAATGTCTATGTTTGAGGTCAGCATGACTCCAGTAGAAACAATAGATACAAGACAAACACATCCATGGGGAAATGGTTCGGAGCACCGCCTTGTCTGACGTGGCTCTGTATTGTACACAGGCTAAGCCGGTACTTCCTTTCTAGTCAATAACTGGAGAGTTTAAAGTAGGCAAGGTAAGACCCCACGGTGCTGTCTAAAAACTAAGTAGATAAGACTATACCCAGTGAGCCAGTAATGCGAAATCGGTCAGTTACTTTTCTTATTTTATAATTCTACTTTACAGACTAAATAAAAAAGAGAAAAAAAAGTGAGTAAAGGACCCTTTTCCACTTCAGATGTATTTAGCATATAGGGTTCGACCTATATTTTACAGACTAATCGCAGTCGGCACTTGGTAGGTGTTATGATCAGCATCACACCGGCCGCCTTTACTTTCCAAGACCGCACCTGGTATCCACTGAAGGCTGTGTCGATCTGGAAGCCAAGATCATTTTTGTAAAAAAAAAAAAAAGAATAGCTCTGTCAGGACATGAAGCCACGACCTTCCGATGCACAGGCGAGCTATTTAGCCACTATACCACGGCGAATTTGCAGACTGAATGTGTGATGGTACAAACAACTTAGTCAACAAACACTCAATTAACCAAATGTCTCCGGCGACGTGGTTTGTAAATTTTTGGTGACCTCATAAAATCTGGCCTGTGGGAAAGTAAACAAAACGCCAACTAATCCATTGTTGTGAAGCTCTAGTTTGTGTAAACACTAGAAAATAAAATTATAATTAGCAAATTCCTGATTAACTTAAAAAATAAAGTGGAAAAACGCTGACTCGGATAAACCGCTCGAGTTTTAAGGGCATGACACATATACCTAGCCTGCAGTTGTAAAGGCTGTCACACTTACTCTTCGTATAGCTTGAGATTTATCTTGTATCACGTTTGTAAGCTGTGTGTAGGTGTGGACGCCTTCAGGTGCATAATGATATTCTGCCCCTCTACTTAATTTCGAAGGGAATTCTTTGCTGCTCACTTGTTTTGTTGAAAAAAACCAAGAGGTTTACGTGACCTCGACATTCGTCTCCTCGACATGTTGACTATAAAAGGGGGCAGGTAAATTATAGTTTACTGTCGCTACAACAACACATTGCTGTTCTCTGACCGTATATAAAAAGCCCACATTACAAACGCTCTATCAGCTGAACAAGGCTTTGATACAGCAAAGATGAAAGTGTTATTGGTAAGTGTTTTTTGTTTCATTTGCGTAGTGTTGTTTTGACTTTATTGGCATTATTTTTCACCGCCGTCGGTATGTTTTGTTATGAAGGAGCCTTGTCACGCCAATCGCTTTTCGGGCAAATGGTGCTAGAAATATATTTGTAAACACCCTATGTCATTCGATTAGTTGTGTGGTCAACATAACGCTAGTCACCGTTACTTCCCCAAAACGTTTCCTAATATCCAATTTTAGCTGCGGCCACCTGGAGATTGGTTTTGACAGTGTTATCGGGACCTGACCATTCAGAGAGCAACGGCAAACTACTAACTGAACATAACATGTTCCTAGAAGAAAGAAAAAACCAGCAAAAACATTCTAGGGTTAGTTCAACAACGTCTTTTAAAGAATACGCAACTTACTTTAGTTTTAAATCCTGGAGATGTGTTTGAATCGGCACCCAGGCGTTTATCTGCTGTGCAATCGAGAATTCGTTTTTTTTTAATGGGGTTGGGGGGGGGGGTGGGGGAGAGAAGGGATGTCAGTTTTAAAATACGTTTCGATCTGCAGGCGAGCGTCCAGCGACAACACCGCGGTGGTTCCCGCGGTTCTTGATCGAATTTTTTTAAGTTCTTAAGTCGCTCGATCAAAACCGCAAACCCCCCTACACCACAGCCTCTGCCTACATCCCCCTACTGCATGTAGCATAGGTCGCATGACTGTATACAGTGTATATTTTTAACTACATGTAGCTGTAGGACATAGGCTGCACTATTTCGTCGGACGTAGGCTGTACTTTCTCGTAGGACGTAGGCTGAGGCTGTGGGGGGGGGGGGGGGGTTAACGTTTTGGGACCCTTAAAATTATTGAGGAAACAGTTTCGGGAAAACAGTCAGAGACCGACCTCTGCAAAGATGCTTGATTTTTCAGTTTTTACTAGTTACGCTTTTTCGATTCTCATAATGCCAAAACACTAACGTTTGCATCTTTCGGATATTTAACAATCATGATATCTTCTTGTTTAATTAAGCGTCTTTCAAAATATCTAGATTACTAACTTTGGCATTTTAGACATTCTTCTGTAGAATAATCACACATCTGAAGTCTCGAAAACGTTTCTGAATTTTAAAATTCGCAGTCGCATGCGGAAACTGGTTCTGCATAGGATACATAGAAAAAGTATTTTATCTAATATATCTCCACAGATGGCTATCTGTGTCTGTGTGGCTCTGGCCCAACGCGCTGAAGACCCGCTGTGTGTGCAGAAGGTGAGTTGAAATCTAGTCAGTCCAGATATTTTTGATACATTATACACAGGTAAATAGCACACTAGCAATATTATCTGCTTATCCAGTCGTCTGATGTACCCATTTTAACAGGTGAGGAAGTTGTAACTTATTTTCAGTTTTCTAAAAATGTGAACACTCTTTTCCTCTTCTGTTTTCTGTCCAATGGAGCATAGGGCCTTAATCCGCTCATGCAAATTTATTGTATCCTTCGCTAATGCATGCAGTTCAACTCATGCCCTTCCTATGATTTTAACTTTACTATTCAGCCCAATTTCCCGTGTGTTTTGGGTTCGACCTTTGTTGCAATGCCCCTGTGAGTTCAAGTGCAGAGACGTTCTAGTTATATCGTTCTCATATTTTCTCAACCTGTGTCATATTCTACCCCAGCGTCTTTTCTTCACCTCTTAAGCCACTGGAACTTGTCTAGTTCTCTCACAAAGCTCAACATTAGTAATTCTACAACACCATTTAATTCCCTGCATTCTGCAGAGGCACCGGTTAATAAAAATATTATCACTGGGTAGTTATTAAAAAGAATTATTACAGTTCATGGATGAATAAACATTTTTAATGGCAGACAACAACATTATGTCTAATATCCGCAGGAAAAGATATATAAAAAGAAAACCAAAATATTTTAAGTTTGGTTCAATAAGTAGATGTTGGTCCTCTTAGTCTTGTGTATCTATTCTAGCGAGGGGCCGATGGATTTAAAGAGTCCATGGAAAGTCAAATATACAAAGCACATAAACTGGTGCTTTCTGGTAAATTATACTTGACTTGAACACCGCAAGATACAGGAGGATCAAAATTGGATGAGATTAGATGTCTTGTACTTTCTGTTTATTTATCTTTGTGAGGTCTACCATCTGTGTCTACGGTAATACATAAGAAGTCAGTATCACGTCGACAGCCTTTACTTCCCGGAACAATTCCTAGCACACATTTCAGAAAGGATCGCCATGAGAGATCAAAGCCATTTACAGCGGTGCTCTTCAAGCCGCGGGTCGCAGATCACTGCTTGGAAACCAAAACAGTCTGCTTAAATATTAACGATATAGGGTAGGTGACTGCTCTCTTTTAGTTTATAAGACTAACAAGTCAAGGACTTTCTGTTTTTATGAAAAGACTTTCAAAGTTAGGTAAATAATCAAAACCGAACAAACAAACAAAATCGAATGAATGTTACTGTAGCGATCTGAAAATCAGAATTAAGGCTCCAGCTTACATATCATTTTCATGCAGAAGTTCAAGCCGTCAAAAAAAAGCAGCAGAAAAACTGTAAAATATACGTTATATTTCACAACCCGTGGTATTTCTGACAGATGCAAGAGCGGTGCTTCAGTAAATTCAATCTGGAAAACTACTTGGTATACCAACAATATTCTCCAGATTAAGCAGTCGGTCCACGGTAACCATGCAATGGATACCATCCCACTGTGGAGTTTACGGAAATAAAAGAGCTAATAAACTAGCTAAGGAAGGTGAAAGTAACGAACAACCTAATGTACGAATCTCTTATCAGCAAAATAAAAGAATAATCAAATTAATCAGAAAGCCACCGAAACCGGCACAAGACGATTACCATTTAATGGATACACTAGAGCAAGTGATTATTCTACGCCTTAGAACAGGACAAAATCGACTTCGCAGCAACATGTACACACAATTTAAAATCGGCGAATGTAAATTGGCACCTGAAACAACAGATTATGTTCCCCAAGACTGTCCCAAATACAACATATCAAGGCAAAACCTATGGCTAAGAGAAACCTCGGTTCAAGTCAAACTGTTACGCTGTACGGGTCACAAAAGACAATGAAGTTCATACTAGAGACAACGTTGCAGACATATATTTTTTTTTAAGCGAACGAAAGAAGAAAAAGAATAGCATTTTTTTTTTGTTTTGTTAAATCACTAAACAGCAGATCGTTCGCCTGCTGATCGGAAGGTCGTGGGTTCGGGTCATGGCGGAGACGGAATATTTTCAAAAATAACTTTGGCTCCCAGGTCGACCCAGCCTTGAATATGTACCAGGTTCATTTGTGGGTAGTAAAGGTCGCCCATGATGCTGACCATATCAACCACCGAGTGCCTAATGGTCTATAACATAGAGGTCCAGCCCTATATGCCCAATACGCCTAAAGGCGTGGAAAAGGGTACTTTACTTTTTCTTTCCTAAGCAGCACGGCGTCTGTGGTTTAGGCGTTGCGAGGGCGACTCGAAATTCCAACGTACGGCGATAGAAACCAACTAATGGCTTCGTAGATTTGTATCATGGTTGGAGCGTCGCAGGTCGACCAGGTACCAGAATGTATCTCGTGGAAAGTAAAAACCATCGGCGTAATGCCGGCCAAATTACATACCTAGTGCCAATGGACCTGTACAATATGGGCGCTCTTCTCATATGACAGATGCGCCTAAAAGCGTGAGCGGGGATCTTTACTTACTTACTTTTTTACTAAGCAGCGGTAGATATTGGATTAGCCAGAAATTGTAATTGTGTGACATAGGATTAAGAAATAAACTTCTAACTTATGTTGTTTTTGTTTCTCGCTTGGTTAGCTGTCAGATGGGCCACGAAACAGCCTCTACTGTTTAGGTAGGCCCAGGATGTAGACAGTTTGAGGAACACTGCTTTACAGGACGTTGCAGAACCAACCACAGCAATTGTTTGGCTGTTTACAATTTACTAGGCAATTTTACATTCAGTAGTTTACCGTTGTTTGAGCTCAAACCAGTCAGAATATTCTGGGAAAACTGCTGCCACGAAGTTCGATACACGACTGAAACTCTAAATCCTTTATTATGCTAGACTTGAAACTCTAGATCCTTTATAATGCATGACTTGAAACTTTAAAACCGTTACTAGCAAGATCACATTGGATGTGGGTTATTGTCGGTGTTGAATGTGGGTTAATGATGTTTGAAAGTTAGTTATTAGTGTGACAAAAATGAGTTTTTTATGAAAGCAAATGTGGATCAATAAAACTATCTTAGAACAGCCATGACAACTGAAGCAAGATGCCTAACAGAGATATTAGAAGAATATTCTCGGCAAAAGTTGCCGTTACTAAGATGCAAAAGATACCAATAAAAATATGTCACTTGCAGTGAGAAAATTTGTTTCAGTTCTATATAGATTGTGTGAAACCCCGTTGAGTTGAGTTAAAAATTGACATTACAGCACTCAGGGCATTTCCATGCATGCTACGTCCTAATCTTCAGCAACCAGCGCAGTATTCCAATACTGATGGTACCGGTCACAATCTGGTTATATGTCCGTCTTGTCTTTCCTCTGAGTGAAGTGAGCTGGCCAGACCCTCTGGGTACAACCAAGTGCCTCATTCTCTCCAGGCCATAATAATTTTTTTACTGTATTGATTTCGTTGCTTGTTCCCAAAAGGGTATTGACCACATCTGCATTGTAATGTATGAATTCACCTCACAGTGGTGCAGATTCAGCTAATCGGTCTGTCTGTTCATTACCCACCACGCCGGCATTGCTTTCAGAAAAGATCAAAAGTGTGCTCCCTACCCTGACCTTTCAAGTGAAGCTTGCCACTTTGCTCGATGCATCCCTGTCTTCACCCTTCTCAGCACGCCCTCAGAGTCTGTAACAGTTACCACATGTGTTGTGTCATTTGCATGTGGAACCTGGAATAGAGGCAGAGAAATGTTGGGAAAACATTAACTCGCAGGGAGCCTTTTTTTTTTTTTTTTGAGAAGAATTGCATGGAATTACAGGAAAAGAAACAAGGCAGTTCTCATCAAGACAGATAAAATCCCTAAGTCGATTAGAATAGCTGTCGGTGTTTTAAAGGCATTGTTAACGGTTCGTTTAAAGATCATCTTAATCGCAGATCAGATATGGCTATAAGTGCTCCTATCTCCTCCTGGGTATGTCTCTATAGTGTAGGTTAACAATTCCCATTCTGTTCTGTTGATGTAACGACTGGTTGCTCACGCAAACGTTGCGGGAATATTATGAGCACTCGAGTTGAGTAAAAAAATTGACATCACAGCACTAGGGGCATTCCCATGCGTGCTCCGTCCTCATCTTCAGCAGCCAGAGCGGAATTTCAATATTGATGGTACCGGTCACAATTTGGTTATATGGTTGAGGACTCGAGAACATGATAACGAATTTCAACAACGATGGAGACCAACAAAATAAAAAAATAAAAAAGCAGAAGGAGGAAAATATGTGTAAAGATTGCTGAATAGCTTAACTATCTAAATTGAGTTATGGAAAGAAGCGTGGAGCCGAAAACACATATTTACGAGTGGCAAAAGGCCAACAGGGTCTACATTCCCAAAGAGCAGGACTTGAAGAGTCTTTCCCAATTCAGGCCTATATCGCTGTTGAATGTTGAGGGTAAAATATTTTACTCGGTCATGGCTCGCCGGTTCACACAGTATCTGATGGCGAACGAGTACATCGATACGAGTGTTCAAAAGGGTGGTATCCCAGGCGTCCCTGAGTGCCTTGAACACGCGAATATTATTTGGGAGTCTATCCAGAAGGCCAAGCATGAGAGAACTGAATTGCATGTTATATGGTTGGACCTCGCCAACGCCTATGGGGCAGTTCCCCATAGGCTACGGTGAAAGTCCCTTCGCATGTTTCACGTACCGGCACAGATCAACGATATGATCGAGCAATATTTCTATAAGTTCACTTTGCGCTTCTCTACCTCGACGTTTACCACGAGGTGGACTGAGCTACAAGTTGGGATAGCTATGGACTGTACGATCTCATCAATACTGTTTGCCATGGCCATGCAGATCATGTTAGACGGGGCGGCCGGCTACGGACAAGGCCTTCCAATTGGGGATCACTGGATGCCGCCACTACGTGCATTTATGGATGACACGACTATAACCACGGGCAGCGAGGAATCTACCCGCACGATTCTGAAAAGATTGGACGCTGTGGTCCAATGGAGCGGTATGCAATTCAAACCGCAGAAGTCGAGGAGTCTGTCAATCCTAAAAGGTAAGGTTGCGGCAACAAGTTTTACGGTGGCAAGGAATAAAATCCCCACGGTTCTAGAGGAACCGGTGAAGAGCCTTGGTCGCGTTTACGATTCGAAGTTATCTGATAGAGCGAAGGTCCGGCGAATACACGAGTCATTGGCTACAGGCCTGCTCGCGATCGAGCGAAGCAGGCTGATTGGGAAGTTCAAGGTCTGGTGTCTCCAATTCATGTTGATTCCAAAGCTCCTCTGGCCGCTGTTAGTCTACGAAGTGACGATGACTGCAGTGGAGGCGATGGAGAGGAAAATCAACACATCCGTAAGGAAGTGGATTGGTACACCGCCTTGTCTGACTGACGTGGCTCTATATTGTAAGCAGGCTAAGCTGGTACTCCCATTCAAATCAATAACTGAAGAGTTTAAAGTCGGCAAAGTAAGACTCGCCGTGCTCTTGCGCGAGTCTTCAGACGCAAATGTCATCGTTGTCCAGGCCAATCTAATGACTGGTCAGAAGTGGAAGGTCCTAGATGCGATTAAATCTGTTCAGAATGCACTAAAATTGCGTGAGATTATGGGATACACTCAAACCGACCGTCGAGGCCTAGGTCACGGGAAGGTCAGTTGGTGGTCCAACGCCACAGCCAAAGAGCGCCAAGACATGGTGATACAGCAGATTAGGGATAACGAAAGCGAGGTTATGGTCCAGAAAGCAGCCCAACAGTCGCAGCAGAGCCATTGGGTCAGCATGGAAAGCGCATTGCCAAGAGTACTCACATGGGGTGAGATCTGGCGAATTACCCCGCTGCGACTGAGCTTTATCGTTCGTTCTGCGTACGATGTATTACCGTCCGGTGTCAACATGGCGAAGTGGTCTGCGGCTAACGACCCGACAGACCCGCTGTGCAAAGCGAAGCAGTCGTTAGAACACGTACTGTCCGCATGCAGAAAAGCCCTAGGTCAAGGCAGATATACCTGGCGCCACAACAAGGTGCTAAAAGAGCTGGCAGCAGTTGTTGACCAGGCTAGGATAGCATCGTCCCCATACGCTTCCTCAAGGCTGGGCAGATTCACAAAGGTAGAATCAACAAAGACGCATATGCTCCATCTATGCTAGACTCTGCGAGGGACTGGTTACTGGCGGTTGACCTGCCTGGCCATGAAAGGTACCGCGAGTTAATCCGGAAGACCGGCCTGCGACCTGACATAGTTCTCCACTCTGCGGAGAAACGGCAGCTTATCCTAATTGAGCTGACCGTCCCGTATGAGTCGCGAATGGACGAAAGCCATATGTACAAGCGGGAGAAGTACTGTGACTTAGCAGCCGGTCTGAGAAGAGACGAAGTGTACACAGTAAGAGTCTTTGCGCAAAAGGTCTCGTTGCTATTTCACTCTACAATGTGATTAAAGAACTAGGATTGCGCGGTAATGAACGCAAACGGACACTTAAAAAGCTGGGCGAGGTTGCTGAGAGGGCCTCGAGCTAACTCTGGACACAACGAAACAACGTAGGGGACGGGCCTAGGTGAGCTGGTCCGGGTGTCTAGCGGAAAAGAATTTCTAATACCTCAAAGTCCATCGTGTCCGAATCGTCTGCCAGTGTCCCTCTGCCACCTGCTAACAAAGTCCAACATGTGTCCGGTAAACCAATCGTATGCTTGCAGCTCGGTCGTCCAGGTATGCAGACAGCTTTAATTATGCTACCGCGACAACTTCTTATCTCACAGTACCTTCTGCAAAATCACCAATTCGGCTTGTCCCTGTCCGAATAACATCCGGTAATTGGTGCAGCAGGGGAAACCAACCCTGAGCTTCATGAACTCAGGTGGGCCCACTCTCTGAAAATGTCTAGGAGCTCGTGGGCCGAAACATTTGTCGACGAGAGGTTACTTCTACTGATGATTGGTAGACCCCTGCTGTACATGCTCCCCTGTGAAGTTTATTCTTATTGAGCTAGACAAGAACATTGACCTGAATCGTGATTTTGGTGATCGTGTGAGATTATAGCAAACGCTTGTTGACATAGAACATGCTGGTTATAATAAAGCTGGGTTTTTGATACTGCTGAATTTTAATTATTGTATGAAGCCTAATGGTCGGGAAGCTTTTGAGAATGAGAAGGATGCTATTGGTATATGCAATAGTTAGTATGATCTGTTTGATTAAAACTAGCACCATCATCATCACCATTGTTATGGTAATGGCTATGGCAGCTGTAACTGTTGTCTGACACTAATAATTAGGATGATGATGATGACTGATAGTTGCTGAAATCATAATTGTATAAGGACACTTCCCCACACATGTTCTCAACCTGTGGGTCGCAACTCCTTTTAGGGTCGAACCACCCTTTCAGAAGTGTCGCATAAAACCATTACAAAACACACATTCACTCAAGCTATGCAGTAACAACAAATACAATTTTCACACAAATGTGGAACTGTATTAAGGAGTCGCGGCATTAGGAAGGTTGAGAACCACTGTGCTGGACCTACACTGTATAGACTGATCGGCATTCAATGGGAGATATCCAATCACTTCCCAAGACTTTGCCTGATATCTTCTAGAGACTGGTTGGACGTGGAAGCAAAGGTCATTTTTAAAGGCAAAAAAAAAAAAAAGTCCGGCTCTGCTCGGAATTGAACACACTAACTTTAGATCCGCAGTCTAGGATGATAATGATAATAATACTGATAGTAACAGATTATTGCGAATTATGATGGAAATTGTAATACAAAAAGGAGACTGACCTAGCATATATGGTAGGTCAGTGCTTTGCTTTAAAAAAAAAAAAAAAACTCGTCATGTTTAACTAGCATCCCCCAAAGGGGACCTTAGAGTTATATAAGATTATGTTTTTTACGCCCTATTCAATGACTTAGCACTGCACGGCACCAAAAGCCATGAAAAGGACTCTTACCTTGTTGTTGCGATCAAAGAAAACAGACCTAGATACTGTCCCGACCGGTGATAAGGTCACAACCGGCAAGCCAATTGGCGACCTGATGATTGATAGCATAGATTGACGGCAAACTTGTTATATAATGCCTTTATTCGTGTCTCCTACCAGGGTTGTCCAAGAAACAAGACATGTAGAGTCGTCAAGGATTGTGCAACACCCCGTGCGTGTAGTCTCAAAGCGTTATGTCTGAGTGAGTAGAGTTTATCTTATTGTTTTATTTATTTTTTTCATTTTATACAGCCAAGTATGTATGCACACTACTGCCATTTGGGCGTCTCTGTTAACATCGAGTGCATTGCCAACCACCTCTCCACAATCTGCGATCGGCAGTTCGTGTGTTGACACCCCTTCATGCTCTGACAAACGGCTTTAAAGAATCTTCTCCCGTTGCTTTTCTCTATCTGTCTTTCTACAGATCTTTCCACTGGTCACAACATGTCCTAGTTTCATTGTTTTCATAATATAATCAGAATACGATGACTGTCTCTTTCTGATGTTTGTGATTAGTCTTCTTCGAGCCCTCGCCTGTTTCAAAACATCCGAGTTCCTCTTTTTGACTGTCCAGTGAGAGTTATACGTATTCTTCTGTAAAACCACATCTTCTTGGCCTTAAGAAATGTCTTTCTTTAGCAGTCAACTCCGTACTATGTGACGATTAGTGGTAAAATTGTTTATATCAGCAACGTCATCATCATCATCATTTTCCTTGTCAGATGTTTCTATTAAGATCTTCGTCTTCGTCTTCGGTTCTTCTTCTTCTTCTTCTTCTTCTTCTTCTTCTTCTTCTTCTTCTTCTTCTTCTTCTTCTTCTTCTTCTTCTTCTTCTTCTTCTTCTTCTTCTTCTTCTTCTTCTTTTTCTTCTTCTTCTTCTTCTTCTTCTTCTTCTTCTTCTTCTTCTTTTTCTTCTTCTTCTTCTTCTTCTTCTTCTTCTTCTTCTTCCTCTTCTTTTTCTCCATCTTCTTTTTCTTTTTCTTCTTCTTTTTCTTCTTCTTTTTCTTCTTCTTCTTCTTCTTCTTCTTCTTCTTCTTCTTCTTCTTCTTCTTCTTCTTCTTCTTCTTCTTCTTCTTCTTCTTCTTCTTCTTCTTCCAAAAGTTATGATTGTTTTTCCATCTCTGAACTTTAATCCTATTCCATAAATTAGGTTTTGCATGCTCATGTGGTCTTCAAATCCTAGTTTTTTTGTTTTTTTTTTATACAGAGTGTTAGTTACTCGCTTCTCATGCAGATGCACTCTAATTGCGAAGATAACATTCTTAATTAGTCGACTTAAAGAACATGCTTGTTGAGGGAGAGGAGTTGGGGGGAGGGGGCGGATGTCAATTCAAAACACATCGTGCTTTAACATTAATTCATTAATGTATTACTTTAACTAGATAACTGCGTAACAAAGTAAACAAACATGTCCTGATATAATATGTTGCAGCCAACCCGCCACAGTTTAGTCACACAGGAGTTTGTCAGGTGGGGCAACCAATTCTTGAGAAAGAAGGACGGTCTTGGGCTGATTC
>CAJHNH020002030.1:85000-117500 GCA_905116865.2 Candidula unifasciata
GGACAGATCAGGAACGGATTGAGAATGAAGGCTGACATAACTGCAGAAAGAATGAGAGCTGAGCGTCTGAGAAGAAACACAGTAAACACAAATGTTGAAAACAGCGGTCCTGAAATCCCAAGCTTTAATTGTGGAAGACTTCTTAACGCAGGCGTCTCTTGCTAGTAACATTGACAATTGCTATCGTCTGGAAAGACGCAGAGGTACCAATCATATTAATTGTTACCATCAATAGTCAGCAGCTCCTTTACAGAATGATGCAGTGGCCCCAGTGTCTTTCTTTCTATAGACATTTATCCAACCCTATGTGCTTTCAGAGCTTTTGCATCCTCGGTATTATGGATCCACCTTCGCGGAAGTCAGCGTCTGCCTCTTCTTTCCAGAAGTTGTACGTTTATATCAGTATCATCCTTAGCCGTTAGACGTCACTTAGGGCTCGCTTTCTATTCCTCCATTCCGTTCTGTTGCATACAACTCTTTCAATTTCTGACATTGAGTTTACATCTATTGTTGCATACAACTCTTTCAGTTTCTGACATTGAGTTTAGACCAGAGTTTTTAGCATATGTGGGTATATATATATATATATATATATATATATATATATATATATATATATATATATATATATATATATATATATATATGTGTGTGTGTGTGTGTGTGTGTGTGTGTATGTATATATATATATATGTGTGTGTGTGTGTGTATCAGAAACTATTATTTTTACTCCATACGGGTCCTCGCTTCTAGCTTTCTTAATTATGCGATAACTTTACGGCTTTCATCTGTTTCCTGAAGGACTGTCCCATTCGTTATTTTTCCACCCATTATATTCTTGACATTTTCCCCCGACACTACTCTCCATTGGCCGATAATATTGTTCAGCTTGTCTGTTTACTGTCCATGTCTCGCTCGCAATAATTCCCCATTAGGATTCTGAGGCCACATTTAGGGGTTGGTTGATAGAATAAACCTATTGCCTCTAACAAGCATGTCGTGGTAGGCCAATAGAAGACGTTTCTTCAGAAGTCCGAATGCATCTGCCTGAACGGCGTAAAATAATCTAGGTCTGTAAAGCTAATGTGCAAGCAAAGCTCAGTTTCTGGGACAAGAGCAAGTGCAGAAGTGGACAAACAAACAGAACATTCCAGCGTAGTTTACAGCATGTAGACGCTAAGAAGAAGACATGCATAAAACATGGCCTGTTTCATAAATATTTTAACACCACAACCGACAGCCTTGTATTGCGGTTTGTTTCAAATTTCCGAGATCGTCCAAACCTGAAAATAGGTGCTAGGAAATCTGTGCCCGCCTGATGTTAACAAAATCCTCCATCGAATATCACGTTTGTCCAAATACTTTTAAACTAAAACCATGCGCCTGGCTTGGTGAAATACGACATTTTATATTTTAAATTTTGTTTCTGAAACAAAACACACACAAAAACTTACTTACATATCCTTTACAGGACATCGCACAACCAACACAAAGTATTTTTTTTTTTTTTTTAGTTATGTTGTCTTGCTCGTTGAGTTTTCTAGTCACAGTTTGTGCCGTATTTAGTATTCCGTTGATAGAGACTTTGGTCGAAACATTCGGTTGTGTTTGAGTGCGTGTTTTTCCTTCCTCTGTTGAACTTTCTAGTCACATTTAGTGTTATATTTAGGACTAGCTGTACCAAAATTGTGAAATGGAGCGGACAGAAAATAGCTCTCAGCTAACAGTGTCTGTCACATCCCCTCCCCCCCCCCGCCCCCCCCCCTCCTCTCCCCTCGATCCAGTCATATCTCCCTCTCCGAAGGATTGAAAAAATCATCCATGGCGAAATTATTAAAATAGAAATAGGTAAGAAATGAGAACATTAAAATAATATCGTATGCTCTCTCAGCTAGCTGTGTCCGGCAAAACCTCTCCCCCTCCCCTCCCCTTATCATATCTCCCTCTCCGAAGGATTGAAAAATCATCACCTGGCGAAAGTATTAAAATAGAAATAATTAAGAAATGAGCACTTTAAAATAATATTTAAGCTCTCTCAGCTAACTGTGTCTGGCATAATCCCCCCCCCCCCCCTAATCATATCATCTTCTTAGAAGGATGGGAAAGTCACCGTGTAACGAAATATTGTAACTAAATTGAGCTTTGCGTCCGTGTCCACCCAGACTTAAATAGGTAGCATTAATTTGTACAGAGAAGTAAATGTAGCCAGTGTAACAGCTACCACATCACCCATCCAGTACCAGTACTACTGCAACCACAACCACCACCACCATCACAACAACAGCAACAACAAAAAATGTCACTACAGTCTGTGTAGGTCGGTGGAGAAAATAAGAGTTAGCGCCGCATGCTATCGCCATGGACTATTTAGTTTGATTTTGCCCCCGACATAGAAAAAACAAACTTCATCACGTAACCAGTGATGGAATCCACAGTGGAAAGTACACTATACTCTCGAATAGCGAAGAAAAATACCCCGCACCCGTCATCTCTCCCTCTCCGAGGGAACGATTTTTAACTGACCTTGGCGTCCGTGTACACCCAAACTAAACTGGACTGTAAGCCGTCTTAGTTAACAGTTTCTGTAATCGCCGAATATTTTTGATCGAGAAGCGTCGTGGGGAGGCTAATCAGGACTTAACTAAAATGAGATGTGTTTGGGCGAAGGCGCAGATATCACAGCCTAGCTGTAAACCACAACAAAACGTGGCAACCACCCTTTTAAGGGAAAAAGAACAATTTTCACCCATTGGGGAATCGAACACCGGTCACCCGCGTGAAGAATGACATACTTACAACTATACTACTGACGACTTAAGAGGTTAGGTCAGATATCACAGCCTATCTGTAACCCACAACACAACGTGCCAACGGCCCTCTCGGTGGCGAACGAAGATTACCCGTGACATGACCATTGAGCATCACGTCGCCGCTGTCCCAGGCTAGCTGTAAACCCCAAAACCGAAAAAGGCGTAGATATCGCAGCCTAGCCATAAACCACAACACAACGTGCCAACGCCCAGTTAAGGGCTTAAAAAAATAAGTATATCACCTAGCGGGGAATCGAACGCGGGTCACTGCATGATAGGCAAAATAGCTATCAACTACGCTACCAAACACTCAAGCAGATAGTGGAAATGAAATTATATAATAATGCAAAGTTCAATAAGAGCTCAGCAGTCAAATATGGTCAACGAACTAAAAACCACTCCAGGCCGGCAACAAAACAAATAATGATTTGACCGTTGCTGGGGTTATGTCGTTCGTGATTTATGCGATTTTTTAACAAAAAAATCACGCTTGGAGTCAAAGGCAACGTTGTGGGCAAATTTGAAAGCAATCGGTTCAGTGGTTTCCAAGCTTTTAGCTAACAACATCGGAAAATTAACATTTTTTAAAATATAGATTCCTTGAAGTCAGCTCGACAGCAGTTACCCCCTACTAATGTCCACCCCGGTATTGTCTGGCGGTGTGGTTTTACTAGGCAAGTTTACGTTCACTAGTTTGCTGATTGTAATGAACGTTCGGCCTCCGATACCACTGTTGAAACCAACGCAAGTCGGCAACTGTGATCGCACCCAGCACCTCGGTATTAGGAAGGTCGTTCGCAACGCTTAACCCACGGACGCAGCGATTTTGCAAAAGACTGTAAATATGGGTATTTGTTTATCGCATTATATCTGAGGTCAGGTTTAACTTATGCGTGTAAATGTACTGTATGAGGAACCGCAGTAACAAACAATGTTGCCAGACGCTTGTTTGTTGACCAGTGTCTACGGTTCATTCACCCATCCAGGTATTATTACTGTTATTATTATTATTATTATTATTATTATTATTATTATTATTATTATTATTATTATTATTATTATTATTATTATTATTATTATTATTATTATTCTTGGCAATGCCTCCCAAAAATCCGTTTCAAATGGTTACTAGGAACGGTCATGGAAAATAAAGGCGAAATCCCAATACACCAAATGCACTAAAAGTGTCTGTTGCCTTACTTATACATGTTTTAATGACTGAATAATAAATATCCAATTTTATTTGTGCAGTTCCATGTGGCCCAGTATGTTACATACAGTGCCCTAACGGATTTGTGAAGGATCCCAAGGGTTGTCCCACATGTGTGTGCAAATCAACACGTAAGTATATCGTGTATCGTATTTGTTCGGCCGGTTTGTTTCACACCCCTTGTCCTTATTTCACCTGATATTATTAGATACCCAGTTCAGACAAGCAATGCGTGGCAGATAGTCTCATTTTGTCATCACTTATCTTAGACAAGAAAGACATTTTAATCACGGTACACCGGAATTTTAAATCAGGAGGAAAACTAGGATACCTTATCTTGCTTTACATTTAAATAACTGTGCAACTAACTACTGGGAAGCGAAGTTGATCATTGATTTGACCTCCCATCATGTTTGTGTTAGTAGCTGCATCATAGATAAACACTGCCCTGTTTTAACAATACGTTGTAGGTGTTACATGGTATAGGAGATGCTGTAACTTGCTCAGTACAGATTTTTTTTTAAAGGGCCCTGTTGCAGATTATATAATAAAGTAAAGTAAAGGACCCTTTTTCCACGCCTTTAGGCGTATAGGGCATAGAGGGCTAGACCTATATTTTAAAAGACCAATCGGCACAAGATGCGTGATGTGGTCAGCATCACGCCGGCTGCCTCTACTTCCCGGGGACTGCACCGGGTACCCACTCAAGGCTGGGTCGACCTGGGAGCCAAAATCATTTTTGAAAAAAGTCTGGCTCCGCCAGGGAGCGAACCCAAACCCTCCGATCCGCGGCGAGCGTCAAGCCGCTGCGCCACGGGAACTCCCTGAAGACTACATACTTTGTTAAAAAAAGTGTAAAAATTATCCAGTCGGGAATCGGTGTGTATTAAAATGGAAGACTTAACCTAGTTTACCAAAGGTTAAACTCTTAAGCGGATCAGAAACGGAAATTTATAAAGACACACGTGCATTGTTTATTTGGTGTGCTTTTAAATAATCTTTAGCTTTACTGGACGCAGTAGTCCCCCTCTCTCTCTCTCCCTATCTCTCCTTTCTCTCTCTCTGTCTCTCTCTCTATCTGTGTCTCTCTGTGTCTCTCTATGTCTCTCTCGTTCTGTCTCTCTCTCTCTCACACACACACACACATATATTGCGTTTGTCTTTGAGATGCATTATAAATATATGTGTGTGTGTATCGTATTCACACACACACAAACACACACATACGCACATATATGCACAGGGGTATACATTAATTATTGAAATTACCCATTCAACCTATCGGCAACAATTAGAAGAGGAAGATAATCTATATTCCTTGGATAACAGTAAAGGGAGACGAAGGTAAATCAAGAGTCGATTTGAGCAGGCTATTTACCAATGTCAGACAGCTTGGTCTGTTGCATATGTCAAACAACTGCGTAGGATTAAAGATAGTTCAAGTAGCACATCCTCTAGTTCGAACATTTTGGGTTGCTGACATTCCTTTGCAAACATTCTTGCAATTCAGCGTGATATCACATATGTTGACACAAAGTTGGAGCTAATGAATGGCGGTGTTTGTGACATTTCGCACTGTAAATTTCTAGATCCAAGCGACCATCGCAGACAGAGGGAACATCAACGAACTACAAAAAGAACTCGAGCACAAACTGGTGTTTCGAACAACCGTTTCTTGTGGATGCACCTACTTAACAAATTATTTTAATTTCTCATATGGTTAGTGATCTGTAGTTGCGGCATGCACTGTGCACAGACACTGTAGCACGCAATATTATCTGTACATTGCATGTGTTGACTCGGTCTAATATGTTCTGTACTGGGACAAAGAATTGTATGTGTCCTTGCCGGGACAGGCTCTTGTAGTCTTTCCTATGTAAGCTTTCAACTGATGAGTTTGTCTCTTTTTGCTACGTTGTGATTTCCTATTTAGTTTTGTCCATTTTGAATGCTGCGTCGTGTTAGGTATCTTTGCTCTGTTTTAAAAGACATATATTGGTTCCTGTATTATTATTTTTTGTTTTGTCTTTTTGTAAGCCACAGATTTTTATTTTAAGTTGCATGCTGAAATAATATTTCTGTTTTACAGGTAAATATTGAGCATTTGATCTGTCTGGTAAGCTGTATGTTGTTAGTCTAATTATTACTGCATGCTTTGTCTTGTCCCTATTGTATGCTGTATCTTGGTAGTTTTAGTAAGTTACTGTTTCTTAAGACGATTTATTTTAAACTACTTGATAGATGTGAATAAACGACTCTCTGATAACTTTCTTTAGGCACTTTAATTTGAATGCCTAAACTGTTGAAGCTTTATTTGTATTTATTGTTTAGCTTTAAATGTATTGCATATTATTTCAACCTAATTGCGTTATTACAGGTTTGTATCTTGATATGTGTCGCATTTTTTTGTATTTAGTAAGCTATATCTTTAAGGTATTTAGTAAGCTATATCTTGATAGTACTAAGTAAGCTATATCTTGATGATACTAAGTAAGCTATTTCTTTGTGGTATTTAGTTTTCTATGTATTGATTGTATTTAGTAAGGAATATATTGATGTTATGTAGTTTGCTATATCTTGAAGATAGTTAATAAGCTATATCTTGATGGTATTTAGTCAGCTATATATCGAGTTTCAGACAGGGTAGAGGAACTAGGGATCACATCTTTAATATGAGAATATTTTTTGAAAAAGGCAGAGAATACAACAAAGGTCTTCATTCTTGTTTTTTTTTTTTTTTTTTTTTTTCATTATAGCAAGGCATTTGATTGTGTCCAGCACCACAAACTGTGGACTATTATAAAAAGTATGGGGTTTCCAGCGCATTTAGTGCATTTAATTGAAAATCTTTATCATGAACAACAAGCAGCCATCTAAGCATCTGGTGAAACACCTGATTGGTTCGAGGTGCAAAAGGGGGTGAGGCAGGGGTGCATTCTCTCACCATACCTATTCAATATATACTCAGAAAATATAATGAGAAATGTCAAAAATGACCAGACTTGTGACAGTTATGATCCGCTCAAAATTGGTGGCAACCCTATTCCGGAACTCCGCTACGCAGATGACACAGTCCTCCTTTCGAACAGCGTAAAGGGAATAAAAAATTTAATATTGTCTGTCCAAAAGCACAGTGAAGATCAAAATCTGTTCTTGAATTTAAAGAAAACGAAAATAATGTCCAGAGATAAAACTGACTGTCACCCAAAAATAACAATAAATAATGAATAAATTGAAAATGTCACAAACTTAGAATATCTAGGCTCTATAATAAACAGGAATGGAGACTGTTCAAAAGAAATTAAAAGGAGGACGGCCTTTGCAATGCAAAGATTGAACAGCCTTAAAAGTCTATGGTTAAGCACCAGCAAAAAGATAAAAATTAGAATTTTGAGAGCATGAATCTTCCCTGTGGCTACATACGGATGTGAGTTGTGGACTATCTCTCAGTCTTTAAGAAAGAGAATAAGGACTTTTGAGCTGAAATGCTATAGAAAGATTCTCAGAATATCTTGGACAAAGAAGATGAGAAATATTGACATCTTGAAAGATCTGAACATCAAGGAAGATTGGCTATTAAACAGCATCATTTCTCGGAAGCTGAAATATTTTGGTCATATCAAGCGCCACAACGGATTGAAAAAAACTATAGCAGAAGGCATGGTACCAGGAAGGAGGGGCAGGGGCCGACCGACACGAAGATGGGCACAGGATATAAGTGACTCCTTGAGTATGAAAGTAAATGAGGCAGGATAACTTGCGAGAGACAGAGTTTCTTTCAGGCAAACTTTGATGAGAGCGACGTTCTGCAAAGGACCTGCTACATGATGATGATATCTTGAAATTATTTAGTAAATTTATATCGTATATATGGTACTTGTTTCTTTTCTTTTTTTTTTTTATTTCTTTTTTTTAAATAATGAGGTATATCAGGATAAATAGTCATTAGTGAGGCATTTCGTGGTATTTCTTAGTAAACCAGAATACGATATCCTTTATCAACCTACACATTGACCAATTTATCTTAATTGATATGCCTCGTGCATTATTACCGTGTCCATTTTGTAAACTATACGTTTTACACCAGCATAACTATCGCCATCCATTTGTATCCTTATGGGTCATGTAGAGCTGTCGGTGTGAATCTGCCATTCCGTTCTATCGCATGTTAATATTTTTTACGTTATTTATGTAATTCGGTTCTGTAACTAATATTCTTTCATGAACGTTCGTGTCAGAGTGTCGTCCTTGGGAACATCTGCAATAAACTGTGAGGGAAAATCAGGAGCAAATGCATCTTTGCTCAGCCAATACGCTGATGTAAAGCAGTGATTCTATCCCCCCCCCCCCCCCCCAACTCCCAGTCACTTACAATAAAATCGGAGGTTTTCTTCTTAAACGCTACAGACAGAGATTCCTGAAATACCATAGACATGGAAGAGAAACGTGCTGAATCTGAACATCAAGGGTGATTTGCTCGCGTTATTATTATCTTTCCGTTAAAGTAAAATTGTTTCGGTCATATTATAATAATCTCCATTTTTGTTTAGGGGAGAAGACTTTGAGAGGCACGCTTTCTTGGAGAAGAGGCAGGGATGACCAGCACGAAGGGGGCATAGGTTATATGGGACACCCTGGGCATGTCAGTTTACAAAGCGGGAAAGTTGCAGAAGACACGGTGGCTTTCCATGGTTTTGCCATGATAACAATGTTCTGCACAATTCCTGCAAACTGATGACCATTTTGATACGTTATGATAAAAAACCGGCACAAGATTATTACCATAAATTGGCCAGACTAGAACAAGTCATTTTTCTGCGTCTTAAAAAAAAAGGTACAATCGACTTCGCAGCCACATGTACACACAATTTACACACATTTGCACAGGTGGATTGACACCTAAGGCAACAGCTAAGATCCTCCAAGACTGTCCTAAATACAACATATCAAGGCAAAACGATTTTTTCTTTTCCTAAGAGAAACACATGTAGAAGGCAAACTTTCCGGGACGCTGAGGGGATTTAAAAAAATATATTGAATCTCATACTAGAGAAAACATGGTAGATATAGATAATATATTCAAGCAAAGGGAATAAAACAGAAATGATACAGTAAAATAAATTCCAACCTGTGTGTTGCAAAGATTTTGTCCCAAAGTATTGGCACATATTACCATCTAGCTATGTCCTGTCCTTATCCTCCAGCCTTTACGTATCATGTATCAAGAAACATAAACTATTTAGTTGCTCAATAAACAGTTGACCTCTCGTACAACCGTCAGTGTACTGGTCATATATACAAAGTAAAGGAGCAGTTTGTAGTTTGGCACTACATGAGTTAAAATTTATGTCTGCTGTTCCTACAGTCAAAGTTGTATCTATTCCCACAGGCACGGCAGAACAAGCAAAATACGGGAAAGTGCGAAACAGTGACAGGAATGTGGTCAAGGAGAATTGATCAAAGTGCTTCATTGTAAAGAAGAATTTATGAAAACTGTCAGAAATAAATTATCAAATTGTAATCAACATGAGGCTAATGGCCAATGTGTCAATGTATCGTTTGTTTGTAAATAAACAAACATTACTCAAATCTTTTGTAAACTTGTTGTTGCAATATACATGTGTGTCCGTGTAGAGAACCAACCGCTAACTGCTCCGTTCTTGTGCCAGCAAAAAACAAAACAGAGAGGACTGACAACAAGCAGAATGCATTATAATAACATGCAATTCTTCTAGTTCTTCTTCAGCACTCCGAGCCCATGAGGTTCATTGCTGCAGATATCACCCACCTCCAATCATATCTCTGGTTCGGCTTCTCTTTCCAGTTGGTGACACCAAGTCTTTGCAGGTCTATCTGGATGTTATCTCTCCATCGTCTTCTTGTTCTGCCTAGTGGACTACGACCATTCAGGTTCCTTGTGTATACAGTTTTTACCTCTCTGTCATTTGACAAACTCTCAGTATGCCCAAGCCATTTCAGTCTATTAGATCTCATAATGTCAGTGATCGGTGGTTTTTAAAAAGATTATGAATTTCGTTTTTGTTTCTCACTCTCCATTCCCCGCTGTTTGCATCTTTGATGGGTCGAAAAATTCGTCGTAATACTCTTTCGAAAATGTGTAATAAGGCTTTCTCTCTGTTTGCCCTGCTCCAAGTTTTAGAGGCATTTAAAACGATTGGTCGTGTCAACGTTTTATATAGTTTGATCTTAGTGTTGTGAGATAAAGACTTTGACTTTAGCAGATGTTTAAGGGCAGTAATTTGCAATACTTGCAGCAATTTTAGTCTGTCAACTCGTCGTTTGCACTTCCAACTTTACAGCAAACCAGTCAGCCCAAAACTCTTGTGTGCCAGTGCTACCAATAAACAAGCAAACAAAAACTTCAACAAACTGCAGTTTGAACAAAGTCATTAGCATACAGGATCATTATATATATGCGGTAGCCGTTAGAAGTACCTACCTATGATTATTATATATTTTTTAAAACTTTTTAATTATTCCCCATTATAGTCGATACCAGGATGCGTGTATTTGTTGGTCAAACCATTTAATCAGTTACTGTTTAATAAATGGTATGTTTATCTTCAGTTCTAGTCTTCTTTTAACATCTTAATTTTATGTTATACATCTTCTTTTTTACACCGTCATCTCTAATTATGATTTTCCGCACATTATTGTAGTAAGGATCCATGTTTGATACGGGTTGAATAATAGCGGGCAAAAAAAGGGTTGATTTAGTAGTTACCTGCAGCATGATATGGTTAGAACGGGTTGTTAAGTGGGTGGGGAGAAACAATAAATGACCCAGTCTAAACGACATTGAGGCAAGGGGTAATCGTTGTTCGCGCTCGAATGTACGTATTCATAGTCAAACCAGATCACCGCATTGTGTACAAGGACAATGGCTTGTACGTATTCATAGTCAAACCAGATCACCGCATTGTGTACAAGGACAATGGCTTGTACGTATTATTAAATGTCATAAACAAATAGACAATGCATTGATTGACACTCTTAAAAAAACAAAGTAGAATGATAGAACACACATAAAAATCAAAAGCTATAGTTACCGAGCCTGGAGTCGAACCTGCCAGCTCCAAATGGCGAGTGCGCCCCGCTATAGAAACAAGTGCTCTAAGAACATGGTCTCGTAGGCATTATCCCCCTTTCCCCAAAAAAGGTGTCTTAATTGGCCAAGTCTATCGTATGGCTTGAAATCCACAACTATGGAATACGGACGAAATTCATTTCAAACCAATGAAATGGCACCATAGGTTACAGAAATTTATGTTAAGGAAGCATAGGTGAAAAAACAAACACATGAACAATTTACAATCACAGCAGACTGTAATGCTTTTTTTTTTTTTTTTTTAAGAATAAACCAACATTTTAGAAAGGTATTTTGTTGGTAGGTTCCATTGTGTATACGTCATTCACATACACAAACAGAGGGAGAACCATTTATGCCGTATAAATATTAAATGTAATAAACAAACAGAGAGTGTATTGATTGACACTTAGAAGAAAGAAGTAGAAAGATAGAAGAACACTCTAGACAACACAACAATTTAAAGCTGTAGTTACCGTGCCGGAAATACGACTTGTCACATCCAAATGTCGCGTGTGCCTTGCTTTAAATACACCTATGCAGATTTTTCTTTGGGGGAGAGGGGGGGGGGGGGGAAATCTTAAGACTCAGGCTTGAGTTAGAACTAGAAGGGAGCCCTTATGGGGTACAACCATGGGGCCATGGTTTTGATCTAGTGAATAAACAAAAACATACCAATACCGCTCTCTTTGTTTTCTGCAGTGGGGCTAGTGTTGGATCGTGAAACAGGCTGAGGCTTCACCAAGTAATACTCCGAAAGACATTAATGTGTCCACTGTTGCCAACCTGTACTGTGAAGACGGCACACAGTTTTCTTTTATGATTTGCATTTATCAAGACAAATTTTCTAATTTTAAAAAGTACATAATGTAATTGGAGCCGACGTGGTGAAGAAGCTAGACACTGCACCGCGGATCTGAAGGTCGTGTGTTTAAGTCCTGACGGAACCGGAACCCACCCCCCCCCCCCCTCCCCCCCCCGCCCCCCCCCCCCCCACCTTAACCAAAAAGATGACCTTGACTACAAAGTCGACCTAGTCCTAAATGGGTAGCAGGAAAATTTTGAGAAATAAAGCAACCGACGTAAAATTGACCACATCATCCACCAAGCTCTAATTAGTGTACAAAATATAAGTCTAGCCCTATATACCCAATTGGATTAAATTCATGGAAAAGGGTTCTTTACTTGTACATAATGGTATGTCCAAATATATGCCGTAAAATACATACATAATTACAAAAAAAGCATATAAATTTGTTGTATGGTGCGGTCTAGATCTGCTAACATGAAAAAGTAGAGACGCTACTGGTATTGAGGTCCCTCCGAGTCGAAACCGAGGCATTTGGTCTCAATTTGAGATGATAGTGAAAATATTAGTAGAGACGAAAGTTGGTAACGTTGGCCTAATAGAGAACTCTAACAAGGTGTGAATGATGATATCAAATCTGAATCGAATCAGAGTCTGACAGTTGGGCATTGAACGAGGGACAATTTGCTTAGATAATGGCCGGGAGAGGGAGTCGGGCAGAGTTTTCCAAAGTTTACATTATGGGATACACATATTGACTAATATAATTTCGCGATATAATAGTTTAGTCTAGTGTAGAGGCAAACCAGAGGTTAAATTAATCCCTTGTAAGAGATACTGACTCATACACTGTTTGTAATGCTTTAGGTTTGGGAAAACAGACAAGGGTTTAGGAGTGCGTTAGAGTAGTGAACAAATGCTTCTATGTACTTATTACTAATTCTTATTACTATAGTACACAATTATAAAGTTGGGTAGAGAACAGATTTTCCTATATGCTGATTACTATAGCATATTATAATGAAGTTTTTATAGAGAATATATACACATATGTGTTGATTACTATAGCATACTATAAACAGTTCGAGCAGATGCTCCTATGTGTTGATTACAGTAGTACACAATAATAAAGTTGAGGAGAGAACATATTTTCCTATATGCTGATTACTATAGCATATTATAATGAAGTTTTAGTAGAGAATAAATACACATATGTGTTGATTTCTATAGCATACTATAAAAAGTTCGAGCAGAGAACAGATGCTTCTATGTGTTGATTACAATAGTGCACAATAATAAAGTTCAAGTAAACAACAGATGTTCCAGTGTTTTGATTACTATAGAACAGAATAATAAAGTTAGTATTTAAGCCACCAAGGCAGCTAGACAGTGAGTGATGTAAACAATGCACAGTGTCAAGTCAGCAAGTTAGCAGAACCTTCATGTCAGCAGCAACGGGTAAACAATGATGTGGAAATGATGGCCAAAGGGGCGTGCACACGATAACAATTGATAGGACAACCTGGCCAGCGACTATGTTCCATTTGAAATAAATCAATGACATTTAAAGAAAAAGAAAAGGAAGGAAGCTGACGCGGAGAAAAGAAGATCGATGACAAAAATAGGAAAAAAAGGAAGAATTGAAGAAACAGGAGAAGGATAAGAAGAAGAAGGAGGAGGCGGAGAAAAAAAGAAGTGGTTGGGACATAGGGAAAAGATATGTGGAAGTCGTTTTTGAAAGAAAAAAGAAATCGACTAAAACGGAAGTTATGAATATCGTGTCTGATTCTAAAAGAATAAAAATCAGGTACAAAATTCACAATTAACATCTACATAGATGCTCATATG
Source organism: Candidula unifasciata (assembly GCA_905116865.2). Taxonomy (NCBI): domain Eukaryota; kingdom Metazoa; phylum Mollusca; class Gastropoda; order Stylommatophora; family Geomitridae; genus Candidula; species Candidula unifasciata. The sequence goes on from CAJHNH020002030.1 coordinate 98,785, forward strand.
GAAACAAAATCTTAAATTCAATACTAGAATTTGCATAGTTTTACACAGAGAAATATAAAAAATATGTAATAAATGCAATTACATTGTTAACTCAAGAAAGTATGCTCTTCTTCTTCATCTCGTTCACCAGTTGTAAACTTTGGTGGAAAGTTCTGGTTGTTCGTCCACTTCTGGACTGCAGTCCTGTTCCAGGACCCGGGTGTTGCGTATGCATCCATTTTACAGATCTGACTCATTTGTGTGCATGCTGTTTGGTTCCTTTCCTCTCAGGCAGATGCAGTCAAACTTTGAAGGAAGTTCCCATTTAGTCGACTCTCACGACATGCTTTTGGGTAGGCAGTTGGTCTATTGTTGTTCTCCCTATGATAGGGCCCCAGAACCCACACGGTGAAAAGAAAATATCCAAAAACATTGCTTAGTGGCTTCAACATGCCTAGTCGTTTTTACCCTAACATGGTATAGGTTTTATCATCCAAGCTCCACACAGTGCAGTTCATATTACAGTCAGTTTCTATTTAATGAAGGTAATTTAAAAAATGATCGATTTCTCAACAAACATTAGCTGGTTTTGTTATCTGCAGTAATATTGATGTGGTCTAAATACGTGTTTGTAGCTTGTTCAGCTTGTAGGAATACGTTTGAAGCGTCTCTATGATGCTCCTTTTCTTTTTTGAGGACTATGAAATTTAACTTTGTTTTCTCTTTCTAATAATAATTATTAAGGGTATCAAATAGAACTGTTCACTCTCTTAGAACAAAAAATTTTCGTTAATGAGTTTAACTATTCCTCCTCCCCCTCCTTATCCTTTTCCTCCTCCATCGTCTTCTTTATTTACTTCTTTTTTTTTTTTAGAATCTGACTCTGTGTCAGTCTCTCTATCTTTCTTCTTCTTCTTCTTCTTCTTCTTCTTCTTCTTCTTCTTCTTCTTCTTCTTCTTCTTCTTCTTCTTCTTCTTCTTCTTCTTCTTCTTCTTCTTCTTCTTCTTCTTCTTCTTCTTCTTCTTCTTCTTCTTCTTCTTCTTCTTCCTCTTTTTCTTTTTCTTCTTCTGTACCCCCTTTCTTTTCTAATATAATAACTATAGTAGTTCTATTTATTGAAGCAGTGGCTGAACGCTAACTGTATGTATGTAACACATACATACACACGCCCAGATACATATGTAGATATATGTGTGTATCATCCTGTGCTTCTTCTTCTTCTTCTTCTTCTTCTTCTTCTTCTTCTTCTTCTTCTTCTTCTTCTTCTTCTTCTTCTTCTTCTTCCTCTTTTTCTTCTTCTTCTTCTGTACCCCCTTTCTTTTCGAATATAATAACTATAGTGGTTCTATTTATTGAAGCAGTGGCTGAACGCTAACTGTATGTATGTAACACATACATACACACGCTCATATACATATGTAGATATATGTGTGTATCATTCTGTGCTGCCGCTATTCACCACACTGGGCTTGCCATCTAGTCCTTCGTTCAGTTCTATCCTGTACAATGATTTCGATATCATAGATTGAATCAGCCCATATATTTTGCCTTCTCTCATTAACGTTCTTTTTAGTTTATTCTTAGATGTCTTCGTTTCCTTATTAAATTTGTTACCCGTTTCAGTGCACATAAGATGACTTTATGCTGGCTGCTTCTCAGGATGCTGCCAATATAGCAGTACTCGTCTTATAACTGTTGATACCAGCGGTTGCTGGGGCATTTATCTTATTTCTTAACCTCGGGCATTTGTTTTCAAATGTATTTAATATTCTTTCCTTGACTTTGGTGGTTCTTCAAGTATGTGTGTGTATTATATATATATATATTTCTCTGGCAATTTTGCTTATACACACACTAAAGAGGAAGTAGCCAAGTTTATTGAGTGTCACAGCGCTGAATGGTCGTCGACCGTGAATAAACTGCCATGTTCCCACAATTCCGCGTCGCTGGAAGCCGGAAGTAGCTTCGTGCAGACTACTGCAGACGTGATACCTGAGATTATGGACACGATTAACCATTTAGTTCTACCGAGGCGAAAGATTTTTCGAATTTTTTCCCTTCTAATGGTTACATTTTTACTGAACAGACGCATTTGGGCAGAGTAAGACAAAATGTCTTTCTTTAGGCAAATGAATCTGTTTTATAATGTACTTTTTCGTTGTTGTTGTCCCCCCCCCCCCCTTTTTTTTTTTAAAGCGAAGGGTCTCAACGGCGAAGGGACCAAGCTGCAGTCCTTGCTGAATGCCCTGGGTTCCTTTTACAAACTCCGTTTTCTTCTTTTCCTCTATTTACTTCTCAAAGTGTTGTTGGGGAAAGATCTAAGGATCTTTTGCGTGCTTTTCCAATGCCTTGCATAAGCTGGTCTATATATCCTTAAGGCTGTTCTTGTTGTATAAGCTGGTCTAAATGTCCTTAAGGCTGTTCTTGTTGTATAAGCTGGTCTAAATGTCCTTAAGGCTGTTCTTGTTGTATAAGCTGGTCTATATGTCCTTAAGGCTGTTCTTGTTGTATAAGCTGGTCTAAATGTCCTTAAGGCTGTTCTTGTTGTATAAGCTGGTCTATATGTCCTTAAGGCTGTTCTTGTTGTATAAGCTGGTCTATATGTCCTTAAGGCTGTTCTTGTTGTATAAGATGGTCTATATGTCCTTAAGGCTGTTCTTGTTGTATAAGCTGGTCTATATGTCCTTAAGGCTGTTCTTGTTGTATAAGCTGGTCTATATGTCCTTAAGGCTGTTCTTGTTGTATAAGCTGGTCTAAATGTCCTTAAGGCTGTTCTTGTTGTATAAGCTGGTCTATATGTCCTTAAGGCTGTTCTTGTTGTATAAGCTGGTCTATATGTCCTTAAGGCTGTTCTTGTTGTATAAGCTGGTCTATATGTCCCTAAGGCTGTTCTTGTTGTATAAGCTGGTCTATATGTCCTTAAGGCTGTTCTTGTTGTATAAGCTGGTCTATATGTCCTCAAGGCTGTTCTTGTTGTATAAGCTGGTCTATATGTCCTTAAGGCTGTTCTTGTTGTATAAGCTGGTCTATATGTCCTTAAGGCTGTTCTTGTTGTATAAGCTGGTCTATATGTCCCTAAGGCTGTTCTTGTTGTATAAGCTGGTCTATATGCCCCTAAGGCTGTTCTTGTTGTATAAGCTGGTCTATATGCCCCTAAGGCTGTTCTTGTTGTATAAGCTGGTCTATATGTCCTTAAGGCTGTTCTTGTTGTATAAGCTGGTCTATATGCCCCTAAGGCTGTTCTTGTTGTATAAGCTGGTCTATATGTCCTTAAGGCTGTTCTTGTTGTATAAGCTGGTCTAAATGTCCTTAAGGCTGTTCTTGTTGTATAAGCTGGTCTATATGTCCTTAAGGCTGTTCTTGTTGTATAAGCTGGTCTAAATGTCCTTAAGGCTGTTCTTGTTGTATAAGCTGGTCTATATGTCCTTAAGGCTGTTCTTGTTGTATAAGCTGGTCTAAATGTCCTTAAGGCTGTTCTTGTTGTATAAGCTGGTCTATATGTCCTTAAGGCTGTTCTTGTTGTATAAGCTGGTCTTCCCCTTCCTCCTTGTCCACTACATTACTTCGGCGTGACTTTCTGTAGCAGTCAGTGCTAGCGTATTTCAGTTGAGACGTCATACCATTTCATCTCTAGCTCTTTACTAAACTGTATCACTGGTTTCAGTCCTAGTCTTCTAATGCCCCAATTTTTAAGTTTGTGTTTTCTTATCACACTGACATCTCTTCTAAGACGTTTTAGCAGTGCTATTATGATGTTGTGTTCATCAGTTTTACATTATTGTAATGTATGAGAGGAAAGAAAGTTGCACCCCCCTCCTTCCTCTTTACCCCTCATCCTTCTCCCTACACCTTTCCCTACGATTTTATATGTATGGCGGTTTCCCTGCTGTTACACCCTTAACTTGCTGAAGTCAATTAAAGCAAGTATTCGGATTTCTGCAAACTTGGTAATTAAGTATCTGCAGCTTACCCATAATTTTCCTCAGCATGAATGAGGCCGTCAGCACGCACATGGCAACACCGATCAATAATTCTAGCACGTCATATATCATTTGCTTAACACCATATTTACGTGATCAGATATTCGCAGATAGCAAGTTACAAATGAAGTGGGAATTTCTCGCGCTATATTCGCATCAGACTTATGACGCTGGTCTTATAGTTCTTTAGACCAGTGCTTGACAGTCGTGTTGCAGGGCATTGAGGTGTGTCGGCACACGAACTGATACATGCTGCAGGAGATCGCAGATTGTGGAGAGGCATGATCGGCCACGCCAGTCGGCAAGGCACCTGATAATGATGATGAGACCAGTGGTATTGGATGTGTGACTTGATCAACATCCAGCATCTTATGTTCTCTTTCCAAGATAGTTCTGGGTACCCACTTTACACTCCTAGGTCAACCCAGCCTGAGTGGGTACCCACTTTACACTCCTAGGTCTTCCCAGCCTCAGTGGGTACCAAGTGCGGTCCTGGGAATTTGAAGCAGTGAGCGGGATGCTGACCACAGTACCCACGAAGTGCTAATTGGTCATACAATTTAGGTCTAGCCCTATATGACCCATACGCCTAAAGGCGTGGAAAAGGGTCATTTTGTTTCACTTTACGCTGGGTTAACATTAGAACTTAGAATCTGGTTTAAAAATTGCAAGAATTTCCTCTTGAGAACTTAGTCATTTAGTTTAAAAATTACAAGAATTTCCTCTTGAGAACTTAGTCATATGGTTTTAAAATTACAAGAATTTCCTCTTGAGAACTTAGTATCTGGATTAAAAATTACAAGCCTGTCCTCTTGAGAACTTAGTCATTTGGTTTGAAAATTAGAAGAATTTCTTCTTGAGAACTTAGTCATTTAGTTTAAAAATTACAAGAATTTCCTCTTGAGAACTTAGTCATCTGGTTTTAAAATTACAAGAATTTCCTCTTGAGAACTTAGTCATTTAGTTTCAAAATTACAAGAATTTCCTCTTGAGAACTTAGTCATTTAGTTTAAAAATTACAAGAATTTCCTCTTGAGAACTTAGTTATCTGGTTTTAAAATTACAAGAATTTCCTCTTGAGAACTTAGTAAAAGGATTAAAAATTACAAGACTGTCCTCTTGGGAACTTAGTCATTTGGTTTAAAAATTACAAGAATTTTCTCTTGAGAACTTAGTCATCTGGTTTAAAAATTGGAAGAATTTCCTCTTGAGAACTTTGTCATTTAGTTTAAAAATTACAAGAATTTCCTCTTGAGAACTTAGTCATCTGCTTTTAAAATTACAAGAATTTCCTCTTGAGAAATTAGTCATCTGGTATAAAAATTAGAAGAATTTCCTTTTGAAAACTTAGTATCTGGTTTAAAAATTAGAAGAAATTCCTCTTGAGAACTTAGTCATTTGGTTTAAAAATTACAAGAATTTCCTCTTGAAAACTTAGTATCTGGATTAAAAATTACAAGAATTTCCTCTTCAGAACTTAGTCATTTGGTTTAAAAATTACAAGAATTTTTTTTTTTTTGAGAACTTAGTCATCTGTTTTAAAAATTACAAGAATTTCCTATTGAGAACTTAGTCCTTTGATTTTAAAATTACAAGAATTCCCTCTTGAGAACTTAGTCATTTGGTTTTAAAATTACAAGAATTTCTTTTTGAGAACTTAGTATTTGGATTAAAAATAACAAGAATTTTTTCTTAAGAACTTAGTCATCTAGTTTAAAAATTACAAAAATTTCTTCTTGAGAACTTAGTCATCTGGTTTGAAAATTACAAGAATTCCTCTTGAGAACTTAGTCATTTGGTTTAAAAATTATAAGAATTTCATCTTGAGAACATAGTCATCTGTTTTAAAAATTACAAGAATTTCCTCTTGGGAACTTGAGTCATCTGGATTAAATTACAAAAATGTCCTCTTAAGAACTTAGTCATTTGGTTTAAAAATTACAAGAATTTCCTCTTTTTGAAGATTTGAGTCCGATATCTTGAAGTCCACAAGCAAGAGTCTAGCCCTTTACTATAGCAGACACGAGTAAACGTTAGTTGCGTATTCTCTACAGGACTCTATATATATCGCTGGATCATGTCAGAGGCATACTATAGATAACAATTTTCTAAACTGAAGCCCATAAATGAATCCTTCTAATTCAAACACAAGTCTACTACATTTAAAATTGACGACCACTTATGTCTGTGTGAAACCATCTGGACTGAACCCATTTTTAATCCTGGCCTCTTTGTTCACAATGTGGCCAGATTTCAAAAAGTTAACGCGCCATAGACGATGAGTGAACTTTTTTTGGCCACTCACTGGAATCCTGTTTGTTAAACTGTTGTAGTTGTTAATATTTCGCACCTGATGAGTTACGGTGAAATGTGCTACATATTGAACTGCAGATCCAGTGTATGTGTGCTTTGTTTTTCATGTTCACAGCGGGAAATATCATCGCTTTGTTTGTGATTTCACTGGGGAGTTTTACGTTTAATAATAGTTTGCCGTTGCCACTGAACTGTCGGTTTTCGACAAGATTGTCTAAACAACACTCTGCTGCCAAGTCTCCTTCAGCTTGCATTGCACCTGCAACCCGAAATTACGAACCGCGTTCGCATCGCTTATATCATGGACGCCAGACACGAAAAAAAGTTCAGTAAAGGACATTTTCCACACCTTGAGGAGTATTTAGTATAAAGGGCTACAGCTATATTTTATAGACCAATCGGTCACTTGGTGGGTGATGTGTTCATCATCATGCCAGCCGCCTTTAGTTCCCAGGACTGTATCTGGTAACCACTCAAAGCTGGGTCGAGCTGGGAGCTAAAGTCAGTTTTGAAAAACAAGTCCGGATCCTATCAGGACCCAAACCCACGACCTTCCGATCTGCAGGCGAGCGTCTAGCCGCTAGACCACAGCTTCTCCTCCCAGACACGAATAAGCTTAAGATAAATTGCCAAGTACGCCTGACATGTTCGTGTCAGACCGAAATTAGGTTGTGAGGTAAGGTTGCGTGTATGGCTTCCTTACTCCAGACTCGTCTTGCATCTAATGAATATTCAATGAAAGTGCTCAGACGCATCCGGGAAAGGTCTAGAAAGTGCATGAAAGGAAATATGTTGTGACAATATTTTGAATAAAACGGGATAACGCAGAAACATACTGTAATGATAATAATGTGACATTAAATAGACGAGCTGCATCTTCTTCTTCTTTTTCTTCGATTTCTTTTTTTTTTTTATTTTTTTTTTTTTTATTTTCCTTTCTACTAGTAGGTGCAGGAACCTGGAGCACCCACCCTAGTTCCCTCACCCTTTCCCCGTGTGAATACTAAAAAAACAAGAGTAGCCACAAACTTGTAAAAATTTACACCCCCTCACCCCCCCCCCCCAAAAAAAAAAAGCTTAAAAAAACAATAACCATATTACACAGATTTACTTTTAATTGTATGTATGTATTAAACTACCTTTTACATTTTTTTTTAAATAGATAAAGATGTATAAAGGAGTAATCAATAGATATGAACATAATGAAACATTCAATGTAATACAATTTCAAGGCGTAGAAGAAAAATGTATCAATTGACTCATAGCTTTATTCGTGGACCTTATCACTGAGGCTTACTGGAAAATGTGTTGTCAACTTGTCATTCAAAAATTCAACTAGGTTTATAAGGAAAAACTCCTAAATGTCGGTTTCCTTACCCAGGATTTGAACCTGGTTCTCCCGGTAAGATACTCGTCTTATTATCCCGACGGCCAGCCACCACTCAACTAAGCATGCTACTTAACGGAGAAAGTATACACAGCCAGCAATGCCAAAAGATTTGCCCAGTTCTCAGCGTATTGAACATTCTGGGTTACTTACAAGTGTGGAAATCCAATTCTCAGCGTATTGAACATTCTGGGTTACTTACAAGTGTGGAAATAATGATCTCTTTACATACAGAAAATTGCAATTCTCTACGTATATATACAATCCTTCGTTGTGTTCTCAGACAGCTGTTAATTTCAAGTCAGGTTATTTTCCCTAGAAATTTAGCTAATGTCTCTGTCTTCTCGGATAAAGTGTAGATGATCATACAGGCTATCAAGTGTATCCAATATCTTTGCATTCTAATATATTGCAATACATTTGGGTTATAATAATGAAGATAGATCAAGAGATCTCAGCTGTCGTGCCAGGGAATATGTTTTATGTAACAGGGCCGCACCCTGTCTCAAAAGAAATTTAAAATAAAAAACACCGTGAATATTTTGTTTTGAACTCTTTCAATGCCAAACAACCCACCCTACCTTTATTGTTTAACCCATTAAAATCATTATCATCAACATCATCATCATTTGTGTGTGAAGCTAGACGTTACAGAGGGCTCGCATTCCATTCCTCCACACTGCTCTATTGCATGCAACTCTTTCAATTTCTGACATGGAATTAAGCCAAGTATTTTTTTTTTCTTATTTTATTTATTCCTTTTTTGCCTCTGGTTATAATGTTCTTCCTAATGTTTTTCTTGGATGTTCTTCTTTTCTCAGTCCGTTTGTTTCCAGTTTCAGTGCTTGTTTTATAATTGTCTGCCTATTTCGTCTCAGAGTGTGCCCAATATATCTTCACAGTTTACTAATCTGTATTTTATATTATAGTGCTATTATAGTTATTCTTTTGTAAATTTCCTAATAACTGATAAGCGAAAAGAATTGTAAAACTTTCTACGAAAGCAGTTGTTGGTTTTTTGTACACAGGTTTGGTCATGGGGAAGAAAATAAAGCAACTATCAATTCACTGATTATGTTTTATTGCAGTCGATACAGGTTTTAGTCCAGACATTTCTCTGATTTCGCCACTTTTTTAATTTAGACCATTTTATGTTAATGAGTTTTCTCAGACATTTTTAGTGAAATGCATTTAACAATCAAAAGTATACTTTGATTAATTTTCTTCTATTGCATATAGTTACCCCTTTAATCCACTCAGTGCAAGCCCAGGACACAATATAAAGGACACAATATGATGAGGATGATGCTATGTTAGCTACGGAATGGCTGCCACGCTTCGAACTGATAAGGTACCCATCAAGGCGAGGGCGTTACTACTTTTTTGGAGGAAGGAGGAATATTATTACTATTATTATTTTCATGGTGTTTCAGATCATTTAGTCTTTATTTTTTCATTACCAGAATGTATCACACGAGATTTCAAAGTAAAGAAATGACCATGGTGAAAAATGGCGAAAAAATTACTTTCAAAGCTGCAGTTTACATAGTTGTAGTGACCATCTAGGAAAGCCAGATTTAAAAAAAAAAAAAACTCTGTTCTGAAAGAAATTAAAAAGTAAAACAGCACATTTAGCTATGTAGGGAAAGCAAGGGATAGATTCATTAACACATCAGGCGTAGCTTGGTAGTGAAAGTGTTAAATAGATACCAGAATAAGTTTGGTGAAGTTAACATGGGCAGTGTCATATTGGACACATCAAATGTAAAGAGTTTAGTTTGTAACACATAGATCTGGCTCCATATAGAACGAAGGTATAAAATTAGTAGCAGGTCATTTGGCAGCAAACGGTTCTGCGTTGATTTTAACAAAAGTAGGAGCCAAAGCAGGCAGGTACAGGTAGCCAAAGAAGAATAGTAAGCCAATACAGAACTGGTGTTATCAATCGCCACACTGTTGAGGGGATATGCGGAGGATGGTTTCCGAGCGCTTATGCAAATTTTCGATGTGCAACGAGGATAATCTTTCGATTAGCTAACTAACTAAAAGGAAGTGGCCGTGGTGGAGCGGCTAGACGCGCGCCGCGGATCAGAAGGTCGTGGGTTCGCTCCCAGGCGGAGCCGGACTTTTCTTCAAAAATGACCTTGGCTCCCAGGTCGACCCAGCCTTGAGTGGGTATTGGGTGCAGTCCCGGGATGTAGAGGCGGCCGGCGTGATGCTGACCACATCACACATCTTGTGCCTTTGGTCTATACAAATATAGGTCTAGCCCTATATGCCCTCTAGCCTAAAGGCGTGGAAAAGGGTCCTTTACTTTACTTTACTTACTAACTAAAAGTATGAGCGTCGTATCTTTTAGAAAGCCATGACAAACTAGTGAATGTAAAGTTGTCGAGGAAAATTTATAGCAATATAATCAAGGTTGATTTTATAAAGTCATGTAAAGAATATGCAACTAACTTGCTTTATAAACCCGATACGCCTCAAGATTTTGAAACGATCTTTTAGATTTGCTTTCATTGTGTTATGCTGAAGTCAAAATCTGTTATAACCCATAAGCGAATAAATCAGCGCTGATTATGAAGACTTAAATTGACAATGACATATCCGATAAGATAATTTCCACCTGACACATAAATCACACAGAAAGGAACAGTAATCTCTTATAAATATTTATATTAACGCTCAGTTATCAGTTGCAGAAATAAAGCAACGGGAAATAAAAAATGTTTCCCGTGAACTGATGTGAGTAATGCAAGCAATAAATACATAAATTATGTTATAAGAAGCAATATGAAGTAATGATATTTGTGGTTATCAGAGAAGGAATTGTGGGATGGGTTTAATACCGTGCATATTATTGATGCAGGAAACAAACAGCAAGAATGTCGGGTGCAATAACATCGTTAGCAGCTACATAAATATCACCAGGGTTTTAACTCTTGCAGTCCCATGTTGTTGTTTTTTTAGCCTTTCTCTCTCAAGGAGTTTAATTCGAAAGCAATAAATATTTACGTTTGGAGGAGTTGATAAGCTGCACTTCTTCTCTTCTTCTTAGCCTGCACCGGCTGTAAACTCCGGTGGAAAGTTCTGGCTGTTCGTCCACTTCTGAACTTTGGTCTTATTGCAACACTTGAATAACTTAATCCGTGTTTCAGATCTGGTTTATTTATCAGCAGACTATTGGTTACTCAGTTCTCATGCAGACGCAAACAGATTTCGAAGGAAACACACTTAAATAGTCGCCTTTTACAACATGCTTGTCAAAGAAGCAGCTAGGGAAGATAATGGGATATAAGTAATGAAACTAATATCCAGATACAACGGGTTAACTCAAAATTTGTTTTGTACAGAGTGCAATATAATATCTCTGGGTGATCATGAAACGCAGTGGCACTGCAGTATCCTGTTTGTTTCTCGGTGTTATCGACTACGTTCAATATAACGAGTCTTCTCTCTCTCTCTCTCTCTCTCTCTCTCTCTCTCTCTCTCTCTCTCTCTCTCTCTCTCTCTCTCTTTCTCTCTCTCTCTCTCTCTCTCTCTCTCTCGACATGTTTACTTTATATAATCCTCAGCCTAATGACATAAGCCAGCTTCAAGTTCATGACAAAAATTACAAAATCCTTGCTTTGAACTGACCTGACGTTTTACAGGGGTACAGTGTTTGGCTATTGTGTGCATACGCAAATATCCGAGATAAGAAGCTGCACGAGGGAGAAATGTCGGGAATGCGGCGCCAGCCGATAATGTTTTATTAATCCTTTCGCGTGGAAGAGGATTGAATCTCGTTTTCGGAAGTGTTTAAACCGGGAAATGTAACAATTTAGGTTATTAGTAATTTTTTTTAAAGTCAGAATTTTATCAAGTTTAAGTATAAATTTTCTTCTTATGTGTGTTTCTTCGTTTTTTTTTTTTTAATCCGAGTGACGTATATTGTGCTGTGTCTGTTTACAGCACGGCTGCGATATTTGCGCCTTTCGGCTGATGTATCCAGATTCATTGAGCATTTATTGAGCCGGTTAACTTTCCAGATGGTTTCTTGGAACAGGGACATTACTTGGCATTTGTGTTTTGGTGTTTGTTTTGTCTTACATGATATTTAAAAAAAAAAAAAATACTAAAAGTGTGTCTGCAGCTTCATCCCCAATAACTGTAGATACGAGCCACCACTGATGAATCGTTTGGTGCTGAAAAAAACCAAGCGTACATGATGGCATGAGACAAGGTAACTAGAGAAGGAACGGTAGTTTGTGTCGGTATACATAATGTGGAGCTCAGTATTAGCTTAATAATCAACATTTAATATACAAGAGTCTGAAAACATTTTACGTCACAAAAGTACAGATGTAAATTTTATGGAAATTGCGAACTGCATTCATGACCAAACTTGAAAAAAAAAAAAAAGTGTGAGGCAAAACAAGAATGTGAGGCAGGAAACCAAAGAAAATAATGTCTTCATTATCATAGTGCTTTGCGAACTGGTTGGGCAGTTTTTGCCTAAGATTAAATGACGTCGTGAATCTTCTAGCATTGGCTTCCTCTATCGCTTTTTATCCTAATCTTTTCAGTGGTCACACAACATGTTCCAGTGTCTATCTCTTCATAACCTGCCCCCTCCACCCACCTGCCTACCCCAGGTTGGGTCTCCCTGTCTGATGATGTGTGTTAACTCTCCTTGTGTCTCCGCCGCTTTAAAAACTCCTGGATAACTCATTCGACCTGTTCAATGAATTTTTAGAAATGTTCTGTAAAACCACAAGAATAATGCAAACACATAACGGGTATCATCACCGACCGAGGAATTTACTGAGAATCTTAGCACCGGGGCGCTGGGCGAAAACGTTCTTTTTTTTTGGGGGGGGGGGAGGGGGGAGGGGTTGTTCCAGTGGAGAATTGTAACAAAGTTAATCCGCCATTTTCCACTCCCAATCATGTAATGAAATTATATACTAATCTTTTTAATATAATATTATAAATTTTGTCGTTCAGCACATTATTATTGTTACTATTACTATTATCAATGCTATGGAGTAAAACTATCTTTGGGTCCTTAAAGACGTTCCTTCCGCCTCTTTACGCATGCAAATTTGAATGCATTTAGATGCCAACCACCTCCCTTTGTTTTCTGAGGCTCTCCTGTACAGCTTTCGCCCTTTGAGCTGGTGCATTGTCATGAAATAGAAAAAAAAATTCCTGGTGTTGAAAACAAACCGACAAGAGACATTTTTCTTGCCCAAATCTTCCATTAAAATTTTACGAATAGTCTCTGTATCAACAACAAATTCATCTACAACCATGCTCACAGTTGAACAACAATCTTCTTGTATTCGTTCTCAGAATTTTGCAATGAGTTCCCCATTACGAACAGAAATTGGGCGTCCATGTCTAGTTGAATTAGCAATCATTTCCACGCATTTTTAAATCGTGAATACCAGATGAAAATCTGTGCACGAGATAAACAATTATCCCCATAAACTTGTCGCATCAGTTCAAATGTCGGACTGGTACTTTTTCTGAGTTTTAAACATAATTTAATGTTAGCTTTTTGTTGTTGTTGTTGTTGTTGTTGTTGCTTCATGCTGATTACGTAACAATGCACCTCTGACTAGGTTAACAAAATTGGAACTTGTTTGTTGTCTGCTTATCGTGCGGCGATAAAAAGTTGCCAGATCATAGACGAAGGTTGCCTATTTTGATTCCATGCTTTGATTTATAGATGGCATTTTTGTCCTGGCCATAATAAAAACCAGTCTCACTTCTTAATTATCGGACCTTGAAGAACGGAGTACTTATGGGTTACCGTCCATGTGCCATGATGCTGAAGCATTGTATAAACTATAAACCATAGAGAGTCGTATCAGCAGGCATCGTGTTTTGCGTCTTCTTCTCGGTCACTGACTGTAAACTGTGGTGGAAAGTTCTGGTTCTACATCTGCCTGTATACTTTAGTCTTGTTCCAAAACCTGACTGCCGAGTGCACATCCATTTAAAATATTTGACCTTTTTTTTTTTTTTTTTGCAAATTGTTGGTTCCTTGCTTCTCAGGCAGATGCACTCCATCTTCCAGTTTGTCGACTCATACGACATGTTTTGGCTGGATTTGGGGATGGGGGGTGGCGGTTGGGTCTGTTCTGGTTTTTCCCCACATTTGGGGCCCCAGAACCCAGCCATTGGGAATCAGCTGACTAGTTAATGATTTTGTGCAAAAAATATTTTGCTGTATTGATGATGACGCTGTTGTTGTTGTTGTTGTTGTTGTTGATGATGATGATGATAAATATCCCATTACACATAGTCTGAAAAACATCTTATGACGAATATATGATGATAGCGACTATGGCAACGACCACGATCATGGTGGTAATGATTGCGCTGGACGATGATACCGTTGAGGACGACGATGACAATGTAAAAGATGGTGATAAGTGACCATGATAAATATCCCACTAGCTGAACATAATCTGTCTACTTTTATCTGAGAAACACAATCTTTTTTGTGAAACCCAATTCAACTCATGAATAGTTTATAAACGTTTCAAAACACCCGGGAACACAGGAGAATTGAACACAAGTAAACACATACAATATTCAAGTTAAGACTGAACTACGTGGATAAAAAATAGGATTTGGTAAATTTTAAATATGTAAATGACAAAGAATCTCCGACAGAAAACAAGAAACGTATTTCAAAGTATTAATTATCTGCACACACACACAAACACAGAAAGTACATATTGAACAAATAAAAGAAATAATTAGAGAACAGATCTGTGTTAGTCTGAAATTCACAACGAACTATATAAACAAAGTGCATTTGTTTTACGACAGATTTGCGACATTGTTGGTTTTTTTTTTTTTTCAATTTGAATTGCAGATAAGAAAGTAGCGTACATGGTGTGTTACATTGCATGTTTTATGTATTTAACATACACATTTTCGCTAATAGTGGTCTCCTTTGTGAGGTGATCAAGCTGTTTGTCTGGTACTCGGAAGGTCGTGCGCTTAATTCACAAGCATGTTCACTTTAGACATACACGTTATATGGAGATACCAAAGAGTCGTGCAGGAGCTACGGCGTTCGTGCTTTGTGTGAAGTTTTCGTCAGGCTGCAAACCGGTCTGCGAGATAATCCAGGGTACAGAAATCGATCCCCTTTAGTTTAACTTTTTAACTTTGAGAGCGTTGTAATGAAGTTTGGAGAATAACCGTGATTTAACGGCTAGATCCTCGCCTACGGATCCGAAGCTCGTGGGTTTAAATCTGAAGGGAGTTGGACTTCTTTTAATGTTTGAAAAATGATCTTGTCTCCAAGTTCGACCCAGCCTTAAATGGGTACCAGGTAACGTCAAGGGATGTAAAGGTTGCTGGGGGGGGGGGGGGGGAGGGGGGTGTTAAAAAAAATCATACTTCAAGTGCTGATTTGTATGTCAAATTTAGCTTTAGCGCAATATGCCCAAAGTGTCTCAGTACGTGGTAATTTGTAGGTTATGTGTAAGTAAATAAAGGACCCTGTTCCAGCCATCGGTAAAAATGGCAAATATTACTTGTTTTTTTTTTTTTTTTAATTCAGATGGCAGTGAATGGATGATTGGTGCCAAACTCATATAGATAATTAAAATTGCTCATGACATTTTCTGTAATCATGTTTTAGGGTTGGTCGCTTTGTCGACATTGGAGCTTCTAATCAGTTACATAATTCACTCCAGTGTGGATTCGAATCCAAAAACTTCTGGCCAACGGACAAGACCCTAGACACTGGTCTACATCCAACCAATCTAGTGCCCTATCCAAAATGAATGTTGGCTGCTTTTATTCTTCACCATGCTGTCTTCCGTCCTGAGTGTACACTCTCTTAGACTGCTGCTCTCCAATCTCTTGATATTATCTTCCCACATGTATCGCTGTCTGCCTCTAGCTCGTTTGCCTTCACTCTTCAAGTTTTCCCTCTAGCATTTTTTGTTTTTGTTTTGTTTAGACACAGTTTTAGCCTTTTTTTTTTAAAGTTTATCTGTATGCTCAGCTTTTTTAAACAGAATTAGAAGTTTGAAGCTCATTGATACATCGACTGACAAACGCACTAATCCAAACATAACAACACACATATTACAAAGTAAATCTGCAGAAATCCTAAATTGGAACAGCTGTGTAGTCAATACTAAGGAGAACTGAGTGAACTGAGATTTTCTGCATTCGTATTTTTAAGGGCGATTTGCACTTTATGTTAATTTATAGGTAAGCTGTGATATCGGCGCTTTTCGGTCCACCGATTCCCATGTTAGCACTCCCAATAAGTTGAATGTTACGATATTCTTGTTGCAGCGTGCATTTTTTTCTTGAACACTACCGCCCCCCCCTCCCCCCCCCCTCCCGCAACTCCCAACTTACTCTACCCTACCCAGGAGCCCAGACTAGCGAGTAGTAAGCATATGGTACCAGTTCCATATTTAAAGACCTAGTAACACTCCACGAGTGGAATAATTAACATAACGTTAGACACGTTTACATCTCATAAAATTTCCGGTACCATAATTTAGACAGGGTCGACTTTACGGTGCAAGTGGATAAGCAACATAGACAAATACCTGCAGCGATAATAAAACATATTCAGCGAATTTTTTTTTTTTTTTTTTTTTTTGCGGTACGCACGGGTACGAAGTACAAGCACCTTTATAAAGACATCATGTACTTAGAAAAAAAAAAAAATTTTTTTTAGTGCTACTATAATATATATTTTGTCAGCGTCTTGGCTTAGGCGTTGCGAACGCACTTCCTAATGCTGTGGTGCCGGGTTCGATACTAGCTAGGGGCCTTGCGCCTTGCGTTGGTTTTGACAGTGGTATCGAGAAGCCGACCGTTCAGTTGACAATGGCAAACTACAAGACGTAACATTTGCCTAGAAAAATAACAACAACAACCAACAAATGCTATGGTTGGATCTGCAATGTCCTGTTAAGGATGCGCAACTAACTGTAGCTTTCTTAGACACATTATTGTGACCACCAGCACCTTTTTATACACTTTGTGGGGATTACCGGCACCTTATTTATATGAAAGCTCTGGACATAAAACCTCCTCGTGTGTAGCAAAG
The DNA here is from genome assembly GCA_905116865.2 of Candidula unifasciata. NCBI lineage: Eukaryota > Metazoa > Mollusca > Gastropoda > Stylommatophora > Geomitridae > Candidula > Candidula unifasciata. The sequence goes on from CAJHNH020002030.1 coordinate 115,532, forward strand.
CGTCTGGAATGGAATATGAGACACACATTAAACAAATATTAGGAGTCGCGCTAAGTCGAGTTTAATACACTCAATACAGATAGCCACTTGAAGGCAGACAGCATGCTAAGGATTTTCGTGTATTTATGTAGCGTTGTGTCTGTATAAACAAACCACTTTTTTCATTGTGCAGTGACAGGTCTTTTTAATACCTGGTGTGATTATCGAAGTGTTGAAGGAAATTTAAACACACTTACATATCCACTTGAAGAATACTTGAACCTTTACTCATTTCACAGGCCTAATTAATAACACATAACACTTCACATCAGCTTTTTTCGGAAATAAAAAAGAAAACAAGGTAACTAGAAAACAAGGTAACTAGCTATACACGTAAAAATTGCAAGGCCACTATAAATTCACTCCGAAACACAACACACTCTTTGTTCGCCCACGTTTTACAGTTGACAGAAAAAGTGCCTGGCCCCGTTCCCTAGAGAAGGCTTTGGCCCTAAGTATATGGTTAGGTTATGGTTAACCATATACTTAATTTATCATAAGTGTACTTACTTTGAGGAGTGGTTAGCAGAATTGTTAGGACGCAGGTCGTTTATTAGGGTCATGAGTTTGAATTCTGAGGCAGGGTTTGAATTTATGTTAATTTTTTTTTTTTTTTTTTTTTCTGTAGGGACAGTTTTTACAGTTCGTATTAAATTCACCTGTCAAGGGGTCCTATAATGTCAGGCTCAAAAACACCTAAATCCTACACTGCTATAAACTCGTAGTAAAAACAAACGGACAGGAATCGGTTTCATTTTTCTACCAGGGAACTCCGGCGTAAGAGGGAATGAACGAGCGGATTGTCTTGCTGGCAGGACCATGGTAGGGACAGGACAAGACATGGACTGGGCCGATATTCTCAATGCTTTCAATCGGGTATGACGAGTAATTGATTCCGAAGGAAAGCGGCGCTGAGTCGACAACATTAAAAAGACTATACGAACTTCAGGTCAAAAGAGGTATTTCCAGACATAAACAATACAGAGGCAGCCAAAGAAGAATAGTAAACCAAAACAAGACTGTGCTATATGAGGGACATACTCAGGATGGGTTTGTCCAAAGTGCAATCACAATAATCTGTCGATAACTAATTAACTGAATACAGACTGTAAAGACATATTCAGCTGTGTCTTCCTCTGTACCGAATGCTGCCAATGTTGTCATTAACTGTTGCTTTAATTCCTTTCTCCTACAAAGAGGAATTTATGTGCTTTCCTAATATCCTACCCCAAACAAGGGAAATTCACAGTTTACCGGACAGTCAAATATTTCAGCTAGTGGTAGATTGGCTGCATGCAGTCGTGGGACCTAGGCTGCGCTCTCTGGTGGGACATAGGTGGGTTTGGGCCAGTTCTAGATGTTTTGGGGTCGTTAAAAGCACCAGAAGGGAAACTCAGCCTTACCACCCTTTATAATGTTGGACTGTCCTGTGACGTCATCTGGGGGGTAGGATATTGCATAAGAACTAGAATTTCTTGTGATCAGGTATATAATATTATTATGTAAAAGTAGGAACGTGGCTCAGAGATTATTACCCTTCAACTTAATCTCATGGAATCAGTGTTCCATTCACTGAGCGCCGCCTAATTTTATGATGTATGGAGCAATGCTATCATCTCCTCTGGGAGGGTAAGTGATTGAAGGAATCGTAAAAAAAGAAAATTGCATGTTGAAGGTAAAAAAACATCAATGGGACTAGGGCACTGTGCCAAGAATCTCATTGTATGATCTCTGTGAAGAGAACGGGTATCAGCTGGCACAGAGATTTTCTTTTTGAACCAATTGTTTTTTCTTTATCGGTGTCTGACGTTTAGGTGTTTTTTGTTTTTTGTTTTTTAGCGTAGTTTCACAATACAGTCATTGAGAAATTAGAAGTCAATAAGGGTAATCTGGTTTCACACTGTTGCGTTGATCATGACATAAACTGCTG
>CAJHNH020002030.1:122500-128562 GCA_905116865.2 Candidula unifasciata
CTCAGGAAACAATGACACAACCCAGATATTGAAGCAGCCAGATTTAGCCTGAGGTGTACATGAGTTTATCATCGGAATTATAAGGTGCTGTGGGAGAAGAGCATGTAATGTGAATACAAGATCACTTAGCCCTGTTCGTAGGTCAATGCTCCCCTCAGTCCATGGTGATTCGACTGTAGTTGACTCAATCAGTAGCTGGGCCTTGATTTGATCTAATACAAGCTGAATGTCACTAGCGAGGACACAGAAACTGCCTAGGAGCCCAACAAAGCTCTTCGAGACTGTGATGCCCACTGCCGGTCTCACAGGTGATGATACAATAAATGCATAATAGCCCAACAAAGCTCTTGAAGACTGGTTCTCTGGGTTGATGACATAGGTGTCTGCAATTGTCCACTGGTCCTGGAACTCACAAACAAGCTCTTGCCATGTTGAGGTAGTGGCACTGTATACAGGACTTTTGGATATGCTTGGTGCACAGAATGGTATGGGCTGGAGGTTGTTGGCTGGACTGTGATTCGTCTGCCTGATCTCTAAGGAGGTATCATCCTGTCAGGAAAGAACTCAGAATCAGTAATCAGCCTTATTCACACACCAGCTCATCTCAGCTCTGCCAGCTTTCTCCATTCCTCAGAGTGTAACTCTCAAGAACAGGAGACAATGTCTCCTTTCATTTATCTGTCTGTAAAAAAGTGCAACAGATGTAAAATAAGGTATATAGCGGAGAAATATAGACACTACCACACATAGATCATCCTCTCTCCACCCTCACATCTGCACTAGCAGACATACAATGTTTACAGTTAGTATCTATGTATATTCCGTTTCCACAGGCCGTTCACTACACACCCACTGAATCTGTGTCAAACACCATTGACTCAGAGCGCCTAGCCCTGACGGCACAGTATTTCACCGGTTAAAGATGACCTAGATTCCTTATTTCTGTTTTGCTTCGTTTGATTAGTCAGAAAATAATTACTTGTAGGGTTCAATATCTTTACAAATGGTGTGGGTTATGTAGAACACCAACTAATTAATCTTTACAAGGGGAGGTCTAATGTTCGGAGCCTGATCTCTGGACATCAAAAACGGTCAAACTCTGTGAGATTACACAGCTGCCTCTGCCCTCTCTGCAGCAGTGGCCAACTTCAAAAAGACATCAATTATGGTACTCGTAAACTATAATCAACTTAAGCAAGCTTAGGAAATCTTCCAAGATAGAAATATAACTTTGAATGCGCCAATTTCTACATAGACTGTATACACGTCTTGACACTTTGGGATTAGGCGAAAGAATGTTTTTTTCAAAACCCAACTTAGCGTCTCTAGGAAAGAAGTCCCCTGTATTCCTGCCCAAGGGGTAAACCGGTTTACAGGAATTTTTAAATAAATTTTCAGAAATCGTCAACCTACAGTTGCAAGTTTGAAAATGAAGATTTATCAAAAATATTAGAGGGTCCAGAAATGAATATATTACCAGATAAAGGTATATATCAATATAAGGGACTATATACCCTTCCGGACGGGTTTAAGTTAATTTGACTGAGCGCGAGGGGAGTCAAAGTCACGACTCGTTCATTGTGTAGGGTTGGATGCTCACCTCACGACAAAAATATAAGTAAAGTAAAAGTGAGGTAAAGAATCCTTTTCCACGACTGAGAGGCATACTGAGGATATAGGGCTGTACATACATTTTATAGACCAACTTGTCACCTGGTAGTCGATGTAGTAAATATCAGGCCGTCTGCCTTTACTTTCCATGACTGCACCTGGTACCCACTCATACACAGCCCATACATACACATACACAAAGACCCATACACACATAGATATACATCCACACTCGTATACAGACAGACAGACAGACAGACAGACAGACAGACAGACAGACAGACAGACAGACAGACAGACAGACAGACAGACAGACAGACAGACAGACAGACAGACAGACAGACAGACAGACGGACAGACAGATAGACAGACAGATAGACAGATAGATAGATAGATAGATAGATAGATAGATAGATAGATAGATAGATAGATAGATAGATAGATAGATAGATAGATAGATAGATAGATAGATAGATAGATAGACAGACAGACAGACAGACAGACAGACAGACAGACAGACAGACAGACAGACAGACAGACAGACAGACAGACAGACAGACAGACAGACAGACAGACAGACAGACAGACAGACAGATAGACAGATAGACAGACAGATAGATAGATAGATAGATAGATAGATAGATAGATAGATAGATAGATAGATAGATAGATAGATAGATAGATAGATAGATAGATAGATAGATAGATAGATAGATAGATAGATAGATAGATAGATAGATAGATAGATAGATAGATAGATAGATAGATAGATAGATAGATAGATAGATAGATAGATAGATAGATAGATAGATAGATAGATAGATAGATAGATAGATAGATAGATAGATAGATAGATAGATAGATAGATAGATAGATAGATAGATAGATAGATAGATAGATAGATAGATAGATAGATAGATAGATAGATAGATAGATAGATAGATAGATAGATAGATAGATAGATAGATAGATCGATCGATCGATGGATGGATGGATGGATGGATGGATGGATGGATGGATGGATGGATGGATGGATGGATGGATGGATGGATGGATGGATGGATGGATGGATGGATGGATGGATGGATGGATGGATGGATGGATGGATGGATGGATGGATGGATGGATGGATGGATGGATGGATGGATGGATGGATGGATGGATGGATGGATGGATGGATGGATAGATAGATAGATAGATAGATAGATAGATAGATAGATAGATAGATAGATAGATAGATAGATAGATAGATAGATAGATAGATAGATAGATAGATAGATAGATAGATAGATAGATAGATAGATAGATAGATAGATAGATAGATAGATAGATAGATAGATAGATAGATAGATAGATAGATAGATAGATAGATAGATAGATAGATAGATAGATAGATAGATAGATAGATAGATAGATAGATAGATAGACGGACAAAAAGACAGACACACAGACAGATAGACAGAAATACAAACAGACAGAGAGACAAACAGACAGTTTTGGAGGGGGAGGGGGTGATATGGAGGATAGCTTAAACCCTAAGAATTATTGCTGGGGAGGGTGGGGGGGGGGGGGGAGGGGGGCCTAGACTCTCTCCCTTTTTCTCTAGACACTACAGATCCAAAAATGTGTGTGCGTCCTTAGCAACAGTGTTCATCGAAATTACGAGTTCGACAATTTTCGTAATCACAACATTGACCTACAATCACAAACTGGTTAGAGCTGGATTGATTCGATGTCATGAAGTGCAAGTGTGGGTCATTGGAAAAGTGCACACAGTTTTACTTTTTGCTGTACAAGCGGGAGTCAAGATAGGTCATTAGTTAGATTGTTGTTTATCAGCCCGAAAGACGAACGCTCGAAACCACGTCCAGCAGATTTGTATAATTATCCTCCTCGGTTGAAAATAAACACCTGAAAATATACTGATAAAATACAAAGGTGAAAGGGTTTAATAATAAGCTCCTATGTTACTGTTCCCACTGCGAATTATGTGGGGGGGGGGGGGGGAAGAGAAAAAAAAAGGGGGGGGGGTCGAAGAAGGACTAATCTCCTGGCGCACAAAAGCGGAACTGAGAAGCTATAGCGACGATCCGTTAAGACCTCCTTAAAAAAGACATTTTTGAACCGAAAGATTCAGTCAGGAAGCAAACCCAAGAACTGCAGAACCTGATGCGAAGTATTTTATTACTGCCATACAGAGCACCTGTAAACAGTTGAACAACACATACTGAACAGTAAGGTTAGTAGTATTTCTTTTTCATTCTATGAGTGCCAATCAATACATTGTCTGTCTGTTTATTGTAAATGTTAGTAGCATACTACAATGGTACGTGATGGCGTCAATTGTCAACCAGTTGTTGATCATGGAAATTTCATTGAGTCCAGCCCCCCCCCCCCCCCACTCCCAACGTTTTTTTAAACGTCACACTTCTTTGTTTTTTGCTACCTCACACATTCCCCTTTTTGTCTGCCCTCAAACCCTCCCCCGGCTACTCTTTTCGATTTCCAACTACCAAAGGATGTTTCTTTACGTGCGCAACAATACATACACGATCTTACTACCCAGAGACCAGGGGAAATTACAAGAAGTCCATGTGAATAAATCCTAGCCTTCATGGGGCCTAAACCCAGGACCTCTAGCATTGGAAGCGGACGCCATGCCTCGAGGCCACTCAGCCCGCTAAAGTCAAACCTGATGAGCCTTCACCAGATACAAGTAGAAGAAAAAGAGACGGAAGAGAAACTAAAGGAAAAACACAACAATTTCATTTTTTCTGGTGTAAATGGAAGGAGACTTGCATCTCCCCACAACGCTTAGCGGCATACGTGGAAGGAAAAAGTAAAGTAAGTAATGGAAGGAGACTATCCTTTCAAACAAAAACACCCCCACATCCCCCCATCACTTTTTTTCTTTCTTTTCTCATCACTATGCATTCGACGCCTCCCAGAAAGATACAAAGAGGCTAAATGTGTGTGTATTTTACCGAATGTCTTTTGTATTTATATATTTTATTACTAGGCAGAGTTTACATTATATTCTACACCTCCATTAAATGTATAATGTACCAATAACAATAAGAGTATACCCACAGGAACCAATTAATCGTTCATCTTTTATTCTTGATAGGAAAAGTCGTTTGGCACACGTACGGATTAAGTACGCACACCGAAGCCCCATTTGATTGGTTTTCATCGACTACACCATTTCAAATTGACATCGACTGTTCTGTTGCGATTTTCTTGAAAAAAAAAAAAAAAAGGATTCAAAATTTAGCTGACTGGCGTAATGATTACAATACAGGAAGATAGGGAAAAAATCAGAGCCTGCAGATAAGAACAGTAATAGCAGTAGCTTGCAGTTCAATGAAGTTTTAGGACAGATCTCTTACAGACATATTACTGCCATGTGAATGCTACTGCCCACACAGAGGGCGCCGGTATATGTGTTACACTCGTCAATCTGGAGGGAAGCTGTAGAAGGCTTCAGATAGAAGTTAATTTGGCGTCTACCTTGAGCTGTATTTATCCAGCGAGAATTATGCGATTGACGATGCATGCATGTCAGGCATTGCCACACTTTCTGTGTACTGCTTTTTTTTCTTTCTTGTCTTTTTTTCTTCAGTTTGGCCTCCTCCAGAATTGCCTTTGCAAATCACGGGAAGCCCGTTCCATCGTAAAGCCACACAGCATGATTTGACCGGACATCACAAAAAGGTTACGAAGTAGCATGTAGTTAAGTGTGTGGGTGGGTGGAGTATTTTTCGTTTGATTTTTCTATATAGTGATTTTATATTTAAACATTATAAACATAACTATTTGTTGGTTGTTCAAACCCTACTAGGGCCATTTATCGATCGACCCGGTGACAAAAAAGTGCCACCATTCGGATGAGGATCACCCGGGCACAAGTCCCAGAAACCCCGTTAACCGTTACGTTATATTAGCGCCCCGACTACAACTGGGGCGGGGACTTGAAAAAACGAATACTTCCTTCTCACACTGGGATGTATTCTAAAATTCGATATAAACATATTTGTTTACATTTACGTTGTTCAACCCCATCAGGACCGTACAAAGAGCCACAAGCACCCTGTGACACAAAGTTCCACAATTCCAACGAGGATCACCCGGGCAAAAGTCCCAGAAGCCCCGCTTAACTGTCAAGTAATATTAGGACCCCCGACTACACCGGGGTTAAGCTTTAAAATAACGAAATTGTTGGCTGTTGTATGCACTATCCCTGATTTGTTAGAGAAAACGTTGTCCTGAAGCAAAGGGAGATGTGAGTGCTTGCAGTTCATCGTTTTCTTGCCCCAGCATTTTTGAGTTTTGTGAGAAGACCTGAATAATACTGTCCATTAGGAGTTTCGCCTCGGGGTAGGTGTTAGTACAACAGAACACCCTTGACGTTCCATTAAAAAAAAATAACTTTCAGCATTACTTTCCCTGCA
>CAJHNH020002031.1:0-57500 GCA_905116865.2 Candidula unifasciata
TTTATCCAGATACGTGGTAACAGACCCAGGAGGGCGACCAAGCAGAAGATGGGCCGCAGAAATATCAGGGACATTGTAAAGTACTTTATCCCCCCCCCCTCCGCAAACGAACAAAAGAGCCCGTTTTTGGGGATCTCTTCCTATTCTGACGCTGCGAGGCATTCTAGGAGTAGAGAAAGAAGAAAGAAGAAGAAGAAAAAAATACAAGTGCCAGCACCGTGATGCGGTGTATAGTATATTTTAAAAACACAACAACACATCAACAAGTGACTTGACTGTCAGTTCCATTGTGACAAAAGTAAACATCCAAATAGGCAGACTTCAATCGTCGGTTCCAAGACCTCTTGTTGAGTGGTTAAATTACTCACCACTTCCTAACAATTATGTCGTGAAGGGCTACTAAATAATTCGTTCAGTGCCGAAATATCACAGCTGATGCCTGATGGAAGCAATACTGATTAAAACAAACGCATAGGTCTACTGCATCCATAGGATCCAAACACACAGCATATTTTCAGTGACTTGTGTTGTTGGGTTGATTTTGTTTGCTTGAATAAACTTCAGATATACACGTAGAAAAAACAAGTGTTACATGAGTAATATCCAGTATACATAGTGCGTGGTCTGGGACAAAAGATAAGTAGTTTCTGAATTTGGATATGTTAGGCCGAATGGCGCAAATATTACAGCCTAGCTGTAAGACACAACACAAAAATTATAATCAAACACAGAAGAAGAACCGACTTACCAAGATCGTCGGGAGTCGCCGTGGCAGAGCGGCTAGACGCGCGCCGCGGATCGGAAGGTCGTGGGTTCGCTCCCTGGCGGAGAAGGACTTTTCTTCAAAAATCACTTTGGCTCCCAGGTCGACCCAGCCTTGAGTGGGTACCGGGTGCAATCCCGGGAAGTAGAGGCGGCCGGCGTGATGCTGACCACATCATCCATCTTGTGCCGTTGGTCTATAAAAATATAGGTCTAGCCCTATATGCACTAAACACCTAAAGGCGTGGAAAGGGTCCTTTACTTACTTTACTTACCAAGATCGTCTGCAACAATCCACACCAAATTAGGACCAGATAACACCAGCTCACTATGAAACAAAAGCGTGACAAGCCAGCATAACAAGTAAACCATTTTCTTCTGCTGTTACAGCAGATAGACTGCTGACTATGAATGTGCCCTGGCACTTTCCCATGGGAGCATTTTAAAGTGATTTTCTCAGCATCTACAAGGGGCGCCGGAAGATGGGGACTGCTGTAGCTGGCAACCCCCCCCCCACCCCTCCCATCCCGATCTTTAACTTTTAGTATGTTACTTCTAAGTGAACTTAGCAGCCTCCCCTTCACCCCCCCCCCCTTCTTTTCCACATCAATAATGTGTAGTAGTTATAAATTTATTTTGTTGTCGTACACAACATTGTAAATACATTGCAGTTGTTTGTTTGTTTGTTTTAGTATCCAGAAGCCATGAGTTGTTAACCCTTAGGCTCAGTATTATGGATATCGCAACCTTTCGGCCTTGATTCCATTGTAAATACCGTAAATCTGTGAGAACTGTGGTTTTTCCTGTCTACCCCCGGGATTGAACCCGGACCACAAGGAGTTCGTCACTCAGTCTCCGCGCAATCCGGTTTAGCCAACTACGCTAGAGAGCCGGGCATCATACATTGCAGTTGAACTTCATAATCATGAACTCACTCCGTTTTAATACCAAGAAACTCACATCGCGTTTCATCTGCGACTGGGTTGCCCATTGGCTGGCCGGTGCACTGCTTCGTCGTCGGTCGGGACAGTTTTTGTGTAGGTCTCTTTTGATCGCATCAAAACTGCAAGAGTCGTTTTCATGGCTACTTGGTGGTGAGCAGCGGTAAGCCATTTTAAATGGCGCACATAACCTAGTCACAATTATAACCTAAAGCTCCTCCTTTTGGAGGATGGCGAACAGACCAGCAAGCACAACGCGTTTAATTGTTACTCGTTACACGACACGCGGATTTTAACTCCACATTTCTTACACGATTTGTATATATTACCCCATTTAATCAACAATTTTACGTCATCTAATTTTGTTTAACAGTGTTATCATTTTTTTTTAAATAAGAGTCTTACGACGAATCAAAGATTGGAAACATCAAAGATGCAAGTGGCTGGGAACACCGAATGAGAAGCAACAATAAGCTGCGTAATCTGTTTAAATCACCGTGGATCACTGGATCATAAGGGCCAATAGACTGACATGGCTGGGGCGTCTTGTGAGAATGTCAGATGACAGAGGGAAAATCTATGTACACAAAGGAATTGAAGGATCCCATGAGGCAAATCAAACAGAAGAATGAGAGGTAATATACAGACAGACCTATAGAGACTTTATGTCACCAACTGGAAAGAGAAAGGCCAAATAGAGAATCAACAATCGAAATGTCATTCATTTACCTTCAGCTACAGCTGAGACATACTTTATGAACATCAGCACACATTTGTAAACGCACTATAAGATCTATTGTATTATTCGTGTATGTCATCAAGGACCTTATTATTATTATTATTATAATGCACTTATGTGGCTTGGTCTCACTCGGCAGAACGGTTAGCCGCCTGTCTTGATAATCGCACGAAGCACTAACCCTATGGTTCAGATGACGATCATTAGGGATAGCGTATAATATTCATTTGCGAACTGAACATCCCTCAGAGAAAACGACTTCATCAATTCGCCAAGGAGACTCACCTAAACAAGACTAAGTTTATTCGACGCCTCGGCAAATCATCCTATAGAAATGATCCCTGAAAGTATGATCTTCTTGAACGCCCCTCTCAAAAAATGTTTAATAGGAGCTGTCACCCGCCCCCCTTTGTTTCTTTGTATGGATGCCCATGACATAGATAGATGGCCGCCCTCCTGAAACACACACACACACACACACACACACACACACACACATTTTCTGAACATCAATCCAAATTACAATTGTGAATTTGCATTTTTGTATGTGACGCGTGTAAACTGGCAATTTTAGTAATGTCGATGCGGGCATGATAAACACAGATGTCCGAATATTTCGTTGGTTTAATAAACGTGTTAGCCTTTTTCCCCGCATATTTTTTGATTCCTTAATTAATGAAACGCAACTAAAGAGGTTGTCCTATTAACGTCGCTATCATCATCATTGTCCAGTTCTCACCACTACCATTGTCACAATGTCACCATCATCATCACTATAATCAGCACAGTCCTTATCATCGATGTGCCTTTACAGGTAGCGCAGCTGTTCTGTCTCTTCACATGTTACTAATTGTAGCAGCAGCAGGAGCAGTAGAAGTATCATTAGCTGTAGTTGTAGTGTTAGTAGTAATCGCTGTAATAGTAGTAGGAGCTGTTGTCCTTGGTTGTAGTAGTTGTAGCATTAGTAATTTCAATAATGGCAGTGTCTTATTTGTATGTTACGATGAAAATCGTGGGTTCTGACCCTTGCAGAGCCGGACTGTTTTCAAAAATGACCTTGACTCCAAGGTCGACCCATCCTTAAGTGGGTACCGAGTGCAGTCCCGGGAAGTAGAGGTGGCTGGCGTATTCTGACAACATTACCCATCTTGTGCCGATTGGTCTAAAAAATAGGTCTAGCCCTATATGCCGTATACGCCTAAATACATGGAAAAGTGACTTTTTTTTAAACTTATGGGCTTACTAGTAACTACAGCTGAAAAATAATACCCGATGTCCTAGATTTAGCAGCAAGTGTAATGAGCCGATAAAATTACATAGATTGTGATTGTGATGTAGAAATGAGGTCAGGAAACACCTGTTACACTAGCGGCTTACTGCAGAACCCATGAAAGAGAGTTAGGAAATTAACAGACAGGCTGATTGGCTTGTTCTACACTAAAGGGTGGTGAATTTATACATGACAAGCGAGATATGGTCAAGGCCCTTTGGGAGCAAGTGAAAGATGCAGAGGCTCAAAAAGATCATTAGGATCTGAATAGAATGATGCAATTGAGTTGAGTTGAGTATTGACATCCTAGCACTTAAGGCATTTCCATGCGTGCTCCGTCCTCATCTTCAGCAGCTAGCGCCGAGTTCCAATACTGATGGTACCAGTCACAATCTGCTTAAATGTCCGTCTTGCCTTTCCTCTGAGTGTAGTAAGCCGGCCAGACCCCGTGGTTACACCCATGTGCCTCGTTCTCCCTTAAACATAATAATTTTTTGTCTCTCTACTAATTCCGTTGTGTGTTCCCAAAGGGCCTTGACCACATCTGCCTTGTCATGTCCTTGCAGCTTGAAGTGACCAGTGAATCTAGTTGATACTCTATTACTTTTCTTCTTCTTTTCTCTACACATAGAATGCCTTGCAGCGTCAGGGTAGGAATAGTTCTCTGGAAATGACCCCTCTGTTTGCTTTGTGTATGTAATTTTAAGTGACTGATATTTTAGCGGACAATCATTTGCCTGGTTGATCCCTTGTTCTGATACCGGTTTATATGTATGCAGTTTATTTCCTTGGTGATTTTCCAGTTTTCTTACATGACCAAACTATGTGATCTGTTTCTACAGGTAACGTTAAGTAATTAACAGACAGACTGTGCCGACTTTACTCTGATATCAGTCATCATCATCAGTTCTCGTTATGCCTAGTGGCACAGGAGGCTTCAGAGAGGACATTCCATGCTTTTCATGTCCTGTGCAATCTTCAATGCAGTTTTCCATGTCAAAGATACCACACTCGGGTCACTTTCCATCGTTCGTCTCCATGTTGTTTATTGGCGCCCATTTTTTCTCGTTCCTTCTGGTATCCATGTGAGAGCTGTTTTGGCAGGCATATCAGGATTCATTCTCATAATGTGATCAAGCCATTTCCATCTTCTTTTAGCTATCGTACTGTCTAGAGTTTCTTGGTTTGTGACTTGAAGTAGTTTAGTGTTTCAGATTGGAAATGGCCAGAAAATTTGGATAATTCTACGTAGACATGTGTGGTGGATGGTGGATAGCTTGTGAGCGTCCTTTTTGGTCATTCTCCATAATTCTGCTCTACAAAGAAAAACAGGCAAAATAATGCTCTTCTGAAATGGCAGTTTCGTTCCTCTGCAGTAACTGTTGAATTTCCAGATTTGCCTTATCCTTCCAAAAGCAGCTCTAGCTTTGTTCAGGCGTGACTATGTCTATCTACAAGTAGGCACACCACACTGCTAAGATATGTTAAATGTTCTACATTTTCAAGTGTTTGGTTATTTATGGTCACTGGTTGTTGGCTATTTCGATCTTTCTTAGTGCGTGATAGGTAAACATGCCATTTGTGTCGTGACTACTTTGCTTGTCTTTTTAAGACAGCCACCATGGTTGGTACTGACAGCAAAGGGTTGTTAAGAATACTGTGTTGAAAAGTGCTCTTTTAGTGTTGATTTTCATGTGCTTGCTCTTCAGTATTGGTTCCGTTTGTCATAGAACTTGGTTGGTGCTGTTACATCTTTGTTGTATTTCTTTATTCATTCATCTGTTTTCTAAGTTTAAAAAAAAAAAAAAAAAAAAAAAAAAAAAATCAATCCTAGATATGTAAAGTCGCTTTTACGGATCATTGTCAATTGTTATGTGTGTGGTTCTTTTTTTTTTTTTCCTTGTAAACGTCATCGCTTGTTTTGTCTACGCCCAGAAACCATGAGTTGTAAACCCTTTTGCACGGTACTATGGATATCACAACCCTTCGGCCTTGATACCATTATACGTATCGTAATCTGGGAGAAATGTGGCTTTTCTGCCAGCTCCCGGAAATGCACCCGGACCACAAGGAGTTCGTCACTCGGCCGCCGCGAAAGTCAGGTTTAACCAACTACGCTAGAGAACAGGGCATCTCGATATCATAGTTGTCGCATGCTGAGTTGAGTTGAGTTGAGTTGGGTCAAGAATGTCATCACAGCACTAGGAGCACTAGGAAGTGGGGTGGAGTCTGTGGTCTTAGCTGGGAGGAAGTGGGGTGGAGTCTGTGGTCATAGTTGGGAGGCAGTGGGGTGGAGTCTGTGGTCATAGTTGGGAGGCAGTGGGGTGGAGTCTGTGGTCATAGCTGGGAGGCAGTGGGGTGGAGTTTGTGGTCATAGTTGGAAGGCAGTGGGGTGGAGTTTGTGGTCATAGTTGGGAGGCAGTGGGGTGGAGTCTGTGGTCATAGCTGGGAGGCAGTGGGGTGGAGTCTGTGGTCATAGTTGGGAGGCAGTGGGTGGAGTCTGTGGTCATAGTTAGGAGGCAGTGGGGTGGAGTCTGTGGTCATAGTTGGGAGGAAGTGGGGTGGAGTCTGTGGTCATAGTTGGGAGGAAGTGGGGTGGAGTTTGTGGTCATAGTTGGGAGGCAGTGGGGTAGGTGATGTGGTCATAGTTGGGAGGCAGTGGGGTGGAGTTTGTGGTCATAGTTGGGAGGCAGTGGGGTGGAGTTTGTGGTCATAGTTGGGAGGCAGTGGGGTGGAGTTTGTGGTCATAGTTTGGAGGAAGTGGGGTGGAGTCTGTGGTCATAGTTGGGAGGAAGTGGGGTGGAGTTTGTGGTCATAGTTGGGAGGCAGTGGGGTAGAGGATGTGGTCATAGTTGGGAGGCAGTGGGGTGGAGTTTGTGGTCATTGTTGGGAGGCAGTGGGGTGGAGTCTGTGGTCATAGCTGGGAGGAAGTGGGGTGGAGTCTGTGGTCATAGTTGGGAGGCAGTGGGGTGGAGTCTGTGGTCATAGTTGTGAGGCAGTGGGGTGGAGTCTGTGGTCATAGTTGGGGGGAAGTGGGGTGGAGTTTGTGTTCATAGTTGAGAGGCAGTGGGGTGGAGTCTGTGGTCCTAGCTGGGAGGAAGTGGGGTGGAGTCTGTGGTCATAGTTGGGAGGGGCAGTGGGGTGGAGTCTGTGGTCATAGTTGGGAGGCAGTGGGGTGGAGTCTGTGGTCATAGCTGGGAGGCAGTGGGGTGGAGTTTGTGGTCATAGTTGGGAGGCAGTGGGGTGGAGTCTGTGGTCATACCTGGGAGGCAGTGGGGTGGAGTCTGTGGTCATAGTTGGGAGGCAGTGGGGTGGAGTCTGTGGTCATAGTTGGGAGACAGTGGGGTGGAGTCTGTGGTCATAGTTGGGAGGAAGTGGGGTGGAGTCTGTGGTCATAGTTGGGAGGCAGTGGGGTGGAGTCTGTGGTCATAGCTGGGAGGCAGTGGGGTGGAGTTTGTGGTCATAGTTGGGAGGAGGTGGGGTGGAGTCTGTGGTCCTAGCTTGTAGGCAGTGGGGTGGAGTCTGTGGTCATAGTTGGGAGGCCGTGGGGTGGAGTCTGTGGTCATAGTTGGGAGGCAGTGGGGTAGAGGATGTGGTTATAGTTGGGAGGCAGTGGGGGGGGAGTCTGTGGTCATAGCTGGGAGGCAGTGGGGTAGAGTCTGTGGTCATAGTTGGGAGGCAGTGGGGTAGAGGATGTGATCATAGTTGGGAGGAGGTGGGGTGGAGTCTGTGGTCATAGTTGGGAGGCAGTGGGGTGGAGTTTGTGGTCATAGCTGGGAGGCAGTGGGGTGGAGTCTGTGGTCATAGCTGGGAGGCAGTGGGGTGGAGTCTGTGGTCATAGTTGGGAGGCAGTGGGGTGGAGTCTGTGGTCATAGTTGGGAGGCAGTGGGGTAGAGGATGTGGTTGTAGTTGGGAGGCAGTGGGGTAGAGGATGTGGTTGTAGTTGGGAGGCCAGTGGGGGGTGGAGTCTGTGGTCATAGTTGGGAGGCAGTGGGGTGGAGTTTTGTGGTCATAGCTGGGAGGCAGTGGGGTGGAGTCTGTGGTCATAGCTGGGAGGCAGTGGGGGTGGAGTCTGTGGTCATAGTTGGGAGGCTCAGTGATGGGTTTTGGTGGAGTCTGTGGTCATAGTTAGGAGGCAGCAGTGGGTAGAGGATGTGGTTGTAGTTGGGAGGCAGTGGGGTAGAGGATGTGGTTGTAGTTGGGAGGCAGTGGGGTGGAGTCTGTGGTCATAGTTGGGAGGAAGTGGGGTTGAGTCTGTGGTCATAGTTGGGAGGCAGTGGGGTAGAGGATGTGGTCATAGTTGGGAGGCAGTGGGGTGGAGTCTGTGGTCATAGCTGGGAGGCAGTGGGGTAGAGTCTGTGGTCATAGTTGGGAGGCAGTGGGGTAGAGGATGTGGTCATAGTTGGGAGGAGGTGGGGTGGAGTCTGTGGTCATAGTTGGGAGGCAGTGGGGTGGAGTTTGTGGTCATAGCTGGGAGGCAGTTGGGTGGAGTCTGTGGTCATAGCTGGGAGGCAGTGGGGTGGAGTCTGTGGTCATAGTTGGGAGGCAGTGGGGTGGAGTCTGTGGTCATAGTTGGGAGGCAGTGGGGTAGAGGATGTGGTTGTAGCTGGGAGGCAGTGGGGTAGAGGATGTGGTCATAGTTGGAAGGAGGTGGGGTGGAGTCTGTGGTCATAGTTAGGAAGCAGTGGGGTGGAGTTTGTGGTCATAGCTGGGAGGCAGTGGGGTGGAGTCTGTGGTCATAGTTGGGAGGAAGTGGGGTGGAGTCTGTGGTCATAGCTGGTAGGCAGTGGGGTGGAGTCTGTGGTCATAGTTGGGAGGCAGTGGGGTGGAGTCTGTGGTCATAGTTGGGAGGCAGTGGGGTGGAGTCTGTGGTCATAGCTGGGAGGCAGTGGGGTAGAGGATGTGGTTGTAGTTGGGAGGAAATGGGGTTGAGGATGTGGTTGTAGTTAGGAGGCAGTGGGGTAGAGGATGTGGTTGTAGTTGGGAGGAAGTGGGGTGGAGTCTGTGGTCTTAGTTGGGAGGCAGTGGGGTTGAGTCTGTGGTCATAGTTGGGAGGCAGTGGGGTAGAGGATGTTGTCATAGTTGGGAGGCAGTGGGGTGGAGTCTGTGGTCATAGCTGGGAGGCAGTGTGGTAGAGTCTGTGGTCATAGTTGAGAGGCAGTGGGGTAGAGGATGTGGTTGTAGCTGGGAGGCAGTGGGGTAGAGGATGTGGTTGTAGCTGGGAGGCAGTGGGGTAGAGGATGTGGTTGTAGTTGGGAGGCAGTGGGGTAGAGGATGTGGTCATAGCTGGGAGGCAGTGGGGTAGAGGATGTGGTTGTAGTTATAATGCAGTGCATAGCACTGTCTATATTGTTTCTAAAAGGGATCGGGGAGGGAGGGGAGTCCTAATGCTTAAGCTACCTGCTGTCAACAAACTGGTTGCCAGGGCGACAACATCTTTACATCTAATGCTGATATCAATACTCGAAACATCCCAAGAATAGTTATCTCATTATTAAAACTCATACCGTAAATCTACTTAAGCCTTCCTCTAAAAGGGCGGTTGGTATGACGTGTTGGTGTTTACCTCAATGCTGCGATTTCTGCGGAATAGAGCCCAACACGGTCTTCTTCTTCTTCTTCTTCTTCACTTCCTCTTTTACCGATGTGGGTGTCGAGGGAAATATAAGGTCGTCTTCAGCAAATCCCTATTTAGTCACTTTTTACGAAAAGATTGTTAGTAATGGGGGGGGGGGGGGGGGGGGGGGGGGGGGGGTGTGTGTCTATTCTCTCCGCCACCCCTCTTTTCGCCCCCTCCCCCTCTGCTCAGTATAACTATGGTCACTGGAAGCTACGTAAGGAATAATCTGGATGGAGAAAGAAAGTGATGCAATGTTTAACCCCTACCCACCCTAACCCCTCTGCACCGGAAACCACTCAGAAATTTCACCATCTACTCTAACTGCTGGTTGTTGCACATGGTAAAGAGATTCCACTGTAGGTACCAAATGTTTTGAAAATCCCATGCGTTTCAGTACATACTTCAGCTTTTGGTGCTGAGCACATTTTTGCTGCAATGTGCTAAACATGTGTAGGTTACCTCGTGTACTCTTTTCAATTCTCTAGGATATATCTCATATTCTTATATACTTTTCTGTTGTCAATATTCTTCTTTGTGCGGCTTGGCGTTGCTGGTTCTGTATTTAGACTTTCATGATGTACTTTCTCGTTGCTGGCATCATCGGATTCATGCTAATTTAACTGTCAAGCCATGTCAGTCATTATTTAAAAACAAATTAAATTATACATGCTGTTCCAATAGTTCTTATAATGGTTTCTTCTCTTGCATGTCTTCCAGTTTTTTTTTCACGGCCTTTCTCAACCATCGGATTTCCCAGGTGGTCAGTTTTCTTTCGCGTTTTTAGTGCATACCCAAGTCTGACACTGACAGGACACAGTTGGTTTGAATACTGCATTTACAATTTGTATTTTTGTCTCTACTGGGATGGTGTGACGAGCTGGTCTGGACAGCTGTTTCTGTCCTTTTAAATATTGCTTTGTTTAGATAATACTATTACCAAAGTTCTAAACATCTTCCTGTTGCTTTTAATTAGCATAATAACACTGGACTAATTAAGAAATTTCTTACCCCTTTCTTAATGTTTCATTGGAGCAAAATTATAATTAAAGAGTTGAAAGGTAATAAAGGCGAATGAGATGATTAGTCAAGGGGAACTGAAGAGTAACTTCCTCCTTTTTAAAGACTTTATTTCCTGTTCCCTTTTCAATTCAGAAAATTGACCGAGTTCAGACTAACGTTCTTAGTCCGCCTGTGGTCCAATTTTCTGTTTGAATTCCCTGCCAGGGGTGAGTTAAAAGAATAAGTTTAATTTGATGTATTGCTGCTTATTCCTCTGAATTAATTCCACAGGTTTAAATTCTGAAATTTAATGCCCACATGGCTCAAAAACTATGATAAATTTCTTTATCCTTACTAACCACGTTAATGATCTAGTATGTACATGTATGCAAACATATTATCTATTTGATGATTGAATTAATATTTTATTTGCTACTAGAAAACGTGCATTGGTATTCTTAATTTATTATACTTATATTAATTAAGTGATAATTATGTCCACATGTAAAATCTCGGCCAGTTCCGGTTTCCAGCATAGTGGGACAATTAAAAATAGGAATGAAGTGTATATTCATTATACCTAATCCCTTCTAAGTTGATTTTACCTCATGGTGATATTAGCTTAATAAATCACTGTCTTGCTTTAATTTAGATTTAGTCCAGATAATTCTGAGACTAGTTTAAGAGCTTGGAAAGTGAATAACACAGTGAGGCTGAATTTAATATTAACACTGTCAGAAAAGAAGAAGAAAGATGTATGGCCCATGCTTGTAATTATTATTGTTGTAGATATATTTCCCTATTACTAGGAATACATTTCAGTTCTACAGCAGGTGGCCTTACAAATGTAATAATTATATTTCACCCCTCACCACTTTTTGTGTGCTGTAAACTCTTGTTCTTGAGAGTATTCATGAAACTGGTTTCCTAAATATTTCACCATCAGGATTATGGACCATGTTCTGTACACATTCCCATTCTATACCAGTAGAATGTGAACACCTGTAACTATCCTACTCCATATATATGTGTGTAGTGTAACAGTTTAAAGACTGGAGGTATTGTTGTCTCCAGTTAGAACCTTCCTGACTGTTTGTATAAGGACTGTTCTATTGTTCTAGTTCCAGATTGTATTCCAGATGGTACAGGTGGGAGCTCCAGATGTAAATCCTAAGCTTGAATAACAGGATTTTATATCCACAGCCATTTTATTTAGTTATCAGTTGAATTTATATTGAATTGAAAATCCTAATAAATGTAGTTTTAATGTTCTTACAGTTTTCTGAAGTTTCATTTTAACTGAAAGTGTGTCAGTGAACAAAAGCTAGTATAACTTTAATACATTTAAATATACAATTAATTACAGTAGGGAATAAGATGTGGGCAAACCCCGAATCCTCTCATTTAACCAGCAAGGCTGGGGTTACTATAAGACCTTATGATGTTTCACTGTTTGTAGTTCCCTCTGTAAAGTGCACATAGTGCATTCGCTAGTGTAAAGCGAAGTTACCCGCCACAGATGGCCAGAGATTAGGTTCGTCTTTTGTCTTTTTTCACTACTGCGGGGCATAAAGCCAATCAAGTTGTAGGTCATTGCAAAGTGGCAAGCATCACATCAAAGGTTCCTTTGGATATGTTTTCCAGGTTATGCCGGTGTGTTGGGAAATTAACAGGCAAATAGACTGGCCGGCTCTGCACCACTTGGTGGTGGACTGATGTATGACAAGCTGGATGTTGGGAGGGCTTAATGTGAGCAAGGAAACAGTGCCGAGGTCCAGACAGATCATTAGTTAATTAGTTAGTCTTTCCTCTTGTGTCGAGTGCGGCACATAGGGCAGAGGTCATGACTCTCCATGCATGGCGGTTCGTTGCAATCTGTTGTAGGTCTTGGATGTTTGAGTGGCCCATGAGTGAGCCTTCCCTGATGATAGTTCTTCGTAGGGTTTCCCTTGGTCTTCCACGAGATCTTTTCCCCTGTGGTGTCCAAATGAGGGCTTGGTAAGGAAGTCTTGATTTATCCATTCTAAGGGCGTGGCCGACATAGTTCCAGCGGCGTTTTCGTATACAATTAGGCACATACTCTTGCCTGGATTCTTGCCTTATTTGTGTATTGGTTCGGAAATCTGACCATTTGAAATTTAGTATTCTTCTAAGTATTCTTCTTCAGACAGATCATTGCGGTTTAAAAAAGAATTGCACTGCGAGGAGTTACAAGAGGATCTGGCCGACGCTCGACACTCAGGGCAAAGGCGAGACGGATACACAGTCAGACAGTTACTGGTACTATCATAATTTCAACTCTTAGCTTGCTGCTGAAAAAGGGGATGGAGCGCTTATTAAGGTGTCCTGAGTTCTGCGATGTCGATTCTTAGTTTAACATTCAATATTCGACATTTAAGTTGTAGATCAAATGGCCCCAATTTTGAAATGCAGGCATGTAATTATGAACACTTAAAGAACACTGCTCAACACAATATTCTTACCAACGCTTTGCTATCAATGTCAAACATGGATGCTGTTTCATAAGACAGAAGGAAATTAGTCACGACACAAATGAAATGATTGCGTACTATGCTAGGTGTAACGAGGAAAGATCGACTTAGGAACGATGATATTAGGAGGAGAGTTGGCACAGAACCAATACAGAGCTTAATAAGGTAGACAACAAATCAAATGGTTTTACCATCAACAAGACTGGCAGGAGACATGGCACAACAGAGAGAAATTCTATACAGATAAAGCAGTAACAGAGCCAGAGGTCGACTACGCAGAAGATGAACATGAACATGAAAAGTACTTTATACAAGGCGAACAGAAGGGCCTGTTCCAGAGATCTCTTCCTGTCCTGATGCCGCGAGTCATTCCAGCAATAGAGAAACGAAGAAGAAGAAAACCGGATGGCTGGAGAATACGTTCGTCGTTTGACTATTTGTCTCTACTGGAATGGCCGAAGATTGCGCTCCTTTTGCCCTTTTGTCTCTCGTGGGATAGCCTGGTAATAGTATAGGCCAGTGTTGTGGACGCGAGTGAGGCACTTGCACTTGAGACACTTTGAGGCACTTGTGGCACTTGAGGCGCTTTGAGGCACTTTTAGGCACTTTTTTTCCCCCAAGATGGTGGTTTATTGTTAAGTTCAAGTGACCTGTTGACCCCAGGATGTAGGTGTTGTTAGTTGAGGTCAAGGTCGACTTCCCCTGATTGGAGTATACCGGAACATCGCTTTTCAAGGGCAGCCCCCTCTAAAATTCCCTTTTTGTTTCGGTTCCTCCAATATACTGCCTGGTGGGCTTCTCTTTTTTATCGGTCAATATCAGAAACTGTGTTGGTAGGTCTAATCATCTCTCTCTTTCCCTCTTACATTTTTCTTTTCTTTCTTTCTTTCTATAACTTCATCAGTATCGTCTTTTCTGGTGGCCTTTTCTTTTTTTTCCCGTGGCCCCCGTTAGTCGACGCCCCCCCCCCCTCCCCACCCCTACCTAGACCGACTTGTATTGGTAATAGTCCTATAGCTAACTAGTTACATAATTAAACATGATAGGAAGAGACGCGGAAAGTTAAGGCGAAACAGCCATTACTCTAAAGCTGCTTGAGGTGACAGGTTCAATTCCCGACACGGTAACTATAGCTTTCGATTTTTATGTTGTCTAGTGTGTTCTTCTATCTTTCTACTTCTTTCTATGAGTGCCGTTCACAATACTTTCTGTTACTTGATTAATTCATAATATTTAACGCCCTCAAATGGTTCCCCCCTCTGTTAATTAAGAATGACGTATACACACCGGAACCTACCAATCAAATACCTTTCTTAAATGTTTGTGTATTCTAGGCAAAGCAATAAGGTCTTACTGTGTTCGTAAATTGTTGCTGTGATGGTTATTCGACATTTGCTTCGTTAATATAAATTTCTGTAACCTATGGTGCCATTTCAATGGGTTGAAATTAATTATGTCCGTATTCCATAGTCGTGGATTTCAAGCTGTACGATAGACATGGCCAATGCGACACCTTTTTTTGGGGGTGCCTAGTTGACCATGTATCTTAGTGCACTTGTATTCATGGCGAGGCGCAGACGCCGTCTGGAGGTGACAGGTTCAATTCCCGACACGGTAACTATAGCTTTCGATTTTTATGTTGTCTAGTGTGTTCTTCTATCTTTCTACTTCTTTCTAAGAGTGCCGTTCACGATACCTTCTGTTACTTGATTAATTCATTACAGTTATTAAGTACATGCGAGTAAAAGATGCGCCCACTAGTCATACCCTCCATCGCCATGGGCTGTGAGTCCCATGCCTCAATAACAGTTTACAAACGGAGGAGGCGCCCCTGCTGAACGGAAAATATCATCAG
Organism: Candidula unifasciata; assembly: GCA_905116865.2. NCBI lineage: Eukaryota > Metazoa > Mollusca > Gastropoda > Stylommatophora > Geomitridae > Candidula > Candidula unifasciata. The sequence goes on from CAJHNH020002031.1 coordinate 14,679, forward strand.
TCCCCAACACGTGTCAGCAGACCTGACCACGTATGAACATTTAACAGACAGTATAGGTCAGACAGTTGTATCAGTGTACAGAGTCTTGCTGAAAACAATCAGAGGAAACGCAGAGAAACTGGAGATTACTCGACACGGATATCATTTGCTGAACAAAAATTATACGTATATGTTTTATTTTATTTTATGACAAAGTGTTTTTCACCACAAATGAGTTTTCTTTCATGACCACCGCCCTGGGTTCTCTTAGCATCTATCACTCTCTCATTCTCTCTCTCTCTCTCTCTCTATCTCTCTCTCTCTCTCTCTCATTCTCGCTCTCTCTCTCTCTCTCTCTCTCTCTCTCTCTCTCTCTCTCTCGTCTCTCTCTCTCTCTCTGTTTTAAAGTCACAGAGAGGGCGCTTCACCTCTATCTTGAGAGGATTCAAAGCAGAAAGTGTAACTGAGCACACAGCAGTGAGTTTGATAAGTGATACAAGTCTAATTGCCGATTCTCCTTCTTCTTCCACTACATCGCCGTCTTCTTCTTTCTTTTTATTCTTTTCTCTTTTTCTTCTTTCTTCTTCTTCCGTTTTCTTCTTCTTTCTTCTTCTTCTTCTTCTTCTTCTTCTTCTTCTTCTTCTTCTTCTTCTTCTTCTTCTTCTTCTTCTTCTTCTTCTTCTTTTTCTTCTTCTTCTTCTTCTTCTTCTTCTTCTTCTTCTTCTTCTTCTTCTTCTTCTTCTTCTTCTTCTTCTTCTTCTTCTTCTTCTTCTTCTTCTTCTTCTTCTTCTTCTTCTTCTTCTTCTTCTTCTTCTTCTTTTTTCTGTCTTTATTTCTTCTTTTTCTTCTTCTTCTTTTTCTTTTGTTTTTAATTTTTACCTTTGCTTAATCAATAATTGCTTATTGCTCTGCTCTGAAGTTTGTTGACAGTTTTCTGGAGGCGCAGCATGACGACCGATTCAGCTCCTCTGTGTTTTTTTTTTTTTTAAATTTCAGCTCCCTCCACGGATCCATCGGTGTATACGTGTGTCTATTCAGGTCTTGGATAACAGTTGTAGACATTTTCAGAGGTCTTTGCATGCAGTACCAGGTCACATTCTTCAGCCTTTCTGTAAATGCCTGGAATTGTTGTGACTGTATAGTTAGGCTGTATGTGGCCGCTTATGTTTAACGGAGGACTTTGATAGGGCAGCTGGAAAAAAGTTGCAAATGATCTGTTTCAATGTGAATAGAGGACATCGCGTTCACATGATTACAATGTTATATTTTACAATATCAATTACCGCAGCAAAGAAAAAACGGGCTAGTTCAACTGTTTTTGAAGAACATACAATAGAGCACTATTGGCTGGCTGGTATGAAGATAGGGAACATTTTTTTCTTCTTCTAATAATAGCTCTTTGCTTGCTTGCTGAATTGCGTAATTTAGCATTTCCCATTGCTCATTTAAACTGCTAGACGTAAATTTGCCTAGAGAAACCACGCAACAGCTACTGGCTGCGGGGGTTGGTTCTGTAAAGGATAAGCAACTAACATTGCTCATTTGTACTCTAAATTCAAGTTTTTCCGTATGCTCCTTTTTTTTTCTTCAGTCTGACTTTTACGTGTCCACAAAGGGGCATGTGATCACCACCAGCCGCCTGTACTGAGCGATGTAATCAACATAACGTCATCAATATATCCTAACGGTTGAACGCGGTTTGCAGGACCCCACCACGGGTGATCCTCATCCGCATGGTGGCACTTTGTGTCACTAGATGTTTATCGCTATGAGTGATGTCTTAGTGGGGTAAAATTAAACTAAGTGAAGATTCCTCTTCACGCCATTAGGCGCGTCGGGCATATGGGAAGAGCACCTATATTTTTACAGACCAATCGGTACTAGGTGGGTAATATGGTCAGCATTACGCCGGTCGTTTTTACTTCCCCTGAACATACATAACATTTACCTACCCAGTATGAATTCTACGTCCCCTGGGATAGGGGTGGGGGGAGTGAGAGAAAGCCAATACGTGATCTAATATATAGTACTATTTCTCTCGAGGAAGTACAGGATGAGAAAGAAGAAGAAGCAGAAGAAAAAGAAGGATGCAGAAAAGAAAAGGGTTCATATTACGTAAAGACAGTTGGTTAGGAATGATTATATCGCATATCGCAGCCTAGCGGTGTACAACTAACAACAGCATCAAATCCATGTAGAACCATAGTGACTGTCACGCCTCTAAACGTAATGTTGCTATAATTTAACGTAACATAAACTTTCTGTGATGACAGAAACCTGATACCAAGGTAATCATAAATTGTCGTTCCTGCGCTGAACGAGTCGGCTAGTAATATGTAAACCGATACTAATAACTAACTGTTTTACAAAATGTTACAGTTCAATGCGTGGTCATTTCTCGGTCAGATCTGCTGACACGTTTTGGAGACAGTTTATATTTCCCTCGGGCAGGGGCGCCATGTTCGTGTGTATACTGTTAAGGGAGCATGGGACTCACAGCCTATGGCGATGGCGAGTGTGACAAGCAGGCTTATCTTTCAATCATGTTTACTTAATAAGTCCGCTCTGTGGCTTAGTCGATGCGAACGCTTCGTAATGCCGGGATGTCGGGTTCGATCCCAGCGGTCCATGTGTCTTGTGATGGTTTGGATAGTGGTATCAAGAAAGCCGACCGTCCAGTGGCAATGGCAAACTACTGGACGTAAATTTGCCTAAAACCCCACACAACAGCCAGGGGCTGCAAGGTCCTGTAAAAGATACGCAACTAACCTAGCACTTAATAACTATAAACATCTGTAGAGTAATGTTTCACTTTTACTTTCATCGTTTTTTTTCCCTAGCCTGTTTAACTATATAACTAGTCAGCTATGTGACTATTAACAACACAAGTCGGTCTAGGCAGGGGCGTCGTCTAGCGGGGTCCACGTGTAAAACATAAAAAAACAGAGGTGCTACTAGAAAAGACTATGATAGTGAAGTTATAGGAATAAAGAAAGAAAGACAGAAAGAAAGGGGGAGTGATAGACCCCGTCATTGACTACCCCCACTCCACCCCTACAATATGCTCCTGAGGAGACCGACCCCATCAAGAACATTTTCAAAATTTATAAGTAAACTTTAATATATATGACAAACAAAAGTTTACAACAGGCCATTATCTTGGTTAAGGGCCCCATCAAAAAAAAGTCATTACTCAGCAGCATCTATTACTATAGACTTGGAAAAAAGGGTGCCCCTAACAGAAGAGGGCCCAAGAAATTTAAAAAAAAATTAAAAAAAAAAAAAAATTATTTGCTGAACTTAAAATACCCCTCGTAAACTTGAAAAAAAAAAAAAAAAACTTAAACTATTAAAGAAACTTTAATATCTAGGACAAAGGTAATAATCGGACCCCATCTTGGTAAATAAAGAAAAAAGTGCCTTGTGTGTCTCAAAGTGCTTCACGTGCCTCATGTGTCTCAAAGTGCTTCAGGTGTCTCATGTGTCTCAAAGTGCTTCAAGTGCCTCATGTTCGCAAAGTGCTTTAATTGCCTCAAGTGTCTCAAACTGCTTCAAGTGATTTATGTGTCTCAAAGTGCTTTGAGTGCTTTATGTGTCTCAAAGTGCTTCAAGTGCCTCATGTGTCTCAAAGTGCTTCAAGTGCCTCAAGTGTCTTAAAGTGCTTAAGGTGCCCCATGTGTCTCAAAGTGCTTCTACAGCCTCAAGTGTCTCAAAGTACTTCAAGTGCCTCAAGTGTCTTGAAGTGCTTCAAGTGCCTCAAGTGTTACAAAGTGCTTTGAGTGCCTCATGTGTCTCGAAGTGCTTTAAGTACCACATGATATAGATAATTAACATGTAAAACTAACGATGTGGGCAATGCTAATACAAATAAGAAACTTTTTAATCGAAATGACATATCTGAACTGTGTCCATGAGTCTGTCACAGAACCTCTGTAGTTACATTTCAAACTCACTGCATTCTAGCAACAGACTGATACAACTCATTCAATACTTAGTGCAGCCACACTGTCAGCAGCGGTATGTTTAAAGAATCTATCTAATCACACAGTTATTACTCACTCACCCGTAACTAACCTAAAGGTCTCACTGTAATATGAATCTGTTTGTTCAAAAGCGCATGTGACGTATCGAAATATATACCAGTGAGAGTTTACAGTTGCGACATTAAGTTGAAAATCCAGAATTTGCTTTTTCCAAGAATATTTAATATTGACACGGCTTGATTTACATTTCTTTCGTGTTCAGAATCAAGTAACTGACATCTAGGCCAGCACACAAAAATCTGTGCTATATCCGTGTTTACATTTTAAGGTGAGCATGATTGCTGTACATTTATAATGTTAGTTTTTGTGTGTGTGTGTGTGTGTGTGTGTGTGTGTGTATGGGGGTCGCCGTGGCTTTGGAGGCTAGAGGCCCGTCTGCAGATTGGAAGGTCGTGGGTTCGCGTCCTGACGTAGCCATTTTTTTTAAAAATGACCTTGACTCCCAGGTTGATCCAGCCTGAAGTGGGTACCAGGTGCAGTCCTGGGAAGTAAAGGCGGCCAGCATGATGCTGACGACATCCCCCACTAAGTGCTGGTTGTTCTGTATAAAATATAGGTCTAGCCATATATTCTCAATATGCCTAAAGGCGTGGAAAAGGAACCTTTACTTTTCCTTTACTTTAGGCTTTCTTGATAAGTAAAGTAAACATCAGCGTGTCTCACTCTCTCCAAACCAGTTGTGTAATCTATAAAGCTGGGATAAAGTTCTGTGACTATGGAAGTACAGGAGGCGGGAGTGCTGGGGAGAGACTGGTTTTCTTTCATTCAGACAGTGATGATAGCGACTTTCTGCGAATTACCTGCTAGAGGATGATAAGAGATAAGGATCTTTATTTATACCGAACGATCTAGAGTGGATCTCATGAGCTACGCAGCATTTGTTGTACATTGTTTTCTACGGCCGACCCATAATGCTTTTCGCCTATCTCTGCTAGTATGTATCCGCCTAAATCCTTTGCACGCTTAGTAAAGTCGTTGTGGTGAGACTCAGGATGGCTTTATACTGATCTCATTCTAAGTCCAAACGATTTCTTTGGGATTGCAATAACCATAGCATTACGTAAGTCATTAGGCATAGCCCAATGTCATATAGTGTATTCATTAAACTGATGACCTGGTATGTTCGTCATTCTTTTAATGCATTGATGATTGATGATAGTGCCTGAAAGGGGAGACTTTCTAACGTTCATAGTGATAAGGGCATTCTGAACTTCTATCTTTAGAAAGACTAGTCCTTCGTTGTTGTATGGAGTATCAAATTGTTTAGCAGGAAAATTACTGTAAAGGTCGATAATATCATCTGGAAAGAAAAGTCAAGAAAAAGAGAGCAAGAGGTAGACAACGATGCCAATGGAAGGACAACATCAAGAGATGGACAAACATAAGGCTGGGAGAAAGTACAAGCAACACAAAAGGCAGCGCATATTGGAGATCCACTGCAGCCAACCTTCACTCTGGAGACGGCAACTGAGTGTTTAGTTAAGGTATTATGTGCATGCATCTAAAATGTAGGGCGTCTATGGCTTAGGTTGTTCGAAAGCGCCTCATAATGCCGTGGTGACAGGTTCGATCCTACTGCGGGCCTTGCGTTTTGCGTCGGTTTCGACAGTGGTGTCGAGATGCTACCCGTCCAGGAATCAATGGCAAACTACTGGATGTAAACTTGCCTAGAAAAACCACGACAGCTAAAAAATGCTGAGGTTGGTTCTGCAACGTCCTGTAAAGGATACGCAACTATCTAAAATGGCATTCCCCTTCATAAGCAGTATACCTTCTTCGTTTCTCTGCTACCGACTAACGTGGACGATTATGTTTGTGTGAGTTGTACTGTGAATTTGTAGTTATTTGCCACAGGTGAACTGCAGACATGACTGTTTAGATAGAGATAAACGGTCCTTTACTGGCTACCTTGTGGTGTATATCTTCAGGTTCATTTCATGTTTGTCTAACAGACATGTGGTTGGTCAGCCATAGAGGGGTCCTGTGCGGTGCTGCTTGTGTTGTTTGGTGGACTTGTGCTTCTCTGGCAGCCGCTCAAGGAGCTAACACAACAGGTAGGATTTTATTGTTACCGTAGAAAGAGAATGGAGCGGTGAGGAGTGATCAGTGGATTTGGCCGACACCTTTGCACTCAAAAGGAAATTAAGAAGGTTAAGACAACCGTTTATGATATCGTCACTTCAAAGGCCCGGGTAGTTAGCATCCTTTGGATATTTTCTCGAGGTAATGCCGGTGTGTTGGGAAATGAGCAGGCAGATAGACTGGCTGGTTTTGCACAACTTGGTGGGGAACTGATGTGTGACAAGTTGGATTTTGTGAGAGCCCTTTAGCAGCGAGTGAACAGTGCCGAGGCACAGATAGATCATTACCGTCTGAGGAGAATAGCACTGCGAGGAGTTACAAGGGTATCTGGCCGACGCTCGACACTCAGGGGAAAGGCAGTTGGATATATCATCAGATAAGTACTGGTACAATCAGAAATTTAATTTCTCGCTTGCTACTGAAGATGTGGACATAGCGCCTATGGTATTGTTTTGAGTGCTGTGATGTTGATTCTTTATTCAAAATTCAGCATGAAGCAACCTTCCATGTGCTGAGTTTGGTTGTTCACTTAAACTCAGCTCAGCTGTGCACACAGTTACTATGTCTGTGTTGATTGCCACTTGTCTATACATGCTAACCATTGCATTCTACTAGCAGTGGTAATACTATAAACTACCGTCTATTTTGGGATGAACTTTTTTGTTATTTGAAGCCCCACCCTGGCTCTTGCCAGGGGCCGCAAATATAGCCAGGCCATAAATGTGGCCAATTGGCTGAACACGGTTTCTGTGACCTCTTAACGATGATCCTCGTCCACATGGCGGCGCTTTGTGTCATCGGGTGTTTGTCGCTTGTGTGATGTCCTGGTGGGGTGGAAAGTCAGTCAATCAGTTCTACTAGCACGCCTGCTGCCATTATAAAGTTGTGATGTAAACTGATTTAGGACAGTGTCGCTTTTTCTAGCTTTACATTCTCCATGTTTTCATCTTTGGACTGTTTAACTCTCTATTTCCCCAACCCCTTCTTGTCTTATGTTACTCACACATTTTTTGATTGCTATTTCAACTCGCGTTCTGTAACTGTTTTTTTCCCTTCCAATCAAGCCCTATGGCCAGACTACGCCAAATACCCAGGAAATAACACTGCAAGTCGCTTTGATTATATCTCTACCATATCCTTCCCCTACTACGAATGTAAAACTATTTCAATAAACGTAAGTACTTTACGCTCTTCTTATGTTATATGATTCATTTGTTATTAGGAAACCTTTCGACTTGTATTAAAATGAAAACTATGTCAATAGTTTTTTTTTTTTTTTTTTTAACCCAGTTCTTTGATTGTTTGTTTAATACAATCCCCACCACCCTCCCCACGCTATTCTTTATTTACCTGTATTGAATACCTTACATGTTCGCATTATTTGTGGTTACCTAATTCTTACACTGTCGGCACTGTGGCTAGGTCGATGCGAACGCTTCGTAATCCCGGGTTGGCTGGTTCGATCACAGCTGCGGAAACTTTGCACTGCAGGTCTATAAATGAGGAATTTGCATCAGCAAAACCAAGCTGGAAACAAAATGCTTTTCATAGTCAACGATCAGCCAGATGTCGGCAATTTTTGCCTGATGTCCACATATCTATGCTTTGAAAGACTATATCAACGGATGGTGAGTATAGGCTCTGGAAGATATTTAGGAAAGAAAGGGGGAGACAAAGGCAGTCTAATAATGATGTTACAACTAGTACAAGTAGCATATCGAGTCTTGGCTTGATACTGAGGATGGGCGTGGAGCTCGTTTAGGAATGTCCCAACTGTAGTGATGTCAGTTCTTCATTAAAAAAATGAAATATAATAATTAATACGTTTGTGGCGTCTGTGGCTTTTTGTGTTGTGAGTCTGACTCGTAATTCAAACGTTCCGCGATCGAAACCCACAGGTCGACCAAGGCTTAAATCGGGTACCAGAATGTATGTTCTGGGGAAGTAAAGTCATTCCACCAAGCCTGTAAATCGGGTACCGATGCGCCTCAAAAAAAGGGATCTGTATTTCATGAGGGGTAGACTAACTTATATATTTGAATATAAAAGTACAGACATTAACCCATCTTGGGTAAAGAAAAGAACAAATGCATCCATCTTCAAGAGCTGAATATTGAAGAGGGTTGGTAGTGTAAAAAAAAAATTATATGGTGAAACGTCATGGAAGTCTTCATGTATGACCGAATGCGCCAGGATGTGGCAGATGATCTCAAAAAATAGGATCTTTATTTACGAGGTTCCGCGAGGGGGACATGCTATGAGGATAAGACTAACTTAACACCTTCATGGTTATGATTTCAGATACACAGCAGCGGCTATGTGTCCTTCGGGCCTGACTACGATGCTGCCGAGCCTCCACCACCAGCACAGTGGCCGTATCTGCCCAAGCTCTTGGGGGTTTACTGGTCGAAACTGACTCCATTCACGTTCACGACAAATTCAACCATGTTTGTACACACTGTAGGTTTCAAATCAACCAGCTAACCCCTCATGTTCTTCTTTCTTCTTCGCCGTATGGCGTTGGCAGTCATGTCTGTCCCCACACTACTGTCTCCTGTATGCTTTCATTCAATGTTGATACTTTCATGCCTTTATGTTAAACTGCCGACATCTCTTATCTCGATCGCTCTGTCTTTCCCTCTCACTCTATTTTTCTGGCTCTCGCTGTCTCTCTGTCTCTTTCTGTCTCTCTGTCTCTCTGTCTCTCTCTGTCACACTCTGTCTGTCTCTCTCTCGCTGTCTCTCTGTCTCTATCTGTCTCTCTCTATGTCTCATATATCTCTCTGTTTCTCTATCTGTCTCTTTCTCTATTTCTCTCTCTCTCGCTCTGTCAGTTTCTCTCTCTGTCACTCCCGATATCACTATATGTTTCTCTCTCTCTCTCTCTAAGTCTCTGTTTCTCTCTCTCTGTCTCTCTGTCTCTCTTTGTCTCCTGTTTTGCCTCTCGGTCTCTTTCCATGTCTCTATATGTATCTCTCTGCCTCTTACACTTACTCTGTGTTTCTTTCTCTCTGTCTCTCTTTTGTCTGTCTTTCTCTCTTTATCTCTCCGTATCTCTGTCTCCCTCTATGTCTCTATATATATCTCTCTCGTCATTTCGAATCATGTCATATAACTGAAAAGATACTTCTCTCAATTCTTCACTTGTCTTGAACTCATCCCATTTAATGTTCTACAGTTACAAAGAAATTTTGCAAGGTAAGGTTGTGCAATGTATTGTCTTTGTCCGTGTTTTGAGTTCATTGTTCTACCCACGTTCATCTTATTGTTTTTCTCTCAGGATGACAGCAGACTCCACAGTGTGACTTACGAGAACTCACTGATTCGATACGTGAAAAACGCCATCTCTGAACCAGAATTTGAACCGTTGTCTATCGTTGCAGCAACATGGGTGAACATCAGGCCCTCAACAAATGACAACGATGTAATGATTTCATTGTATATGAACGTATACCATTTTTCTTTATTTTTTTTTTTTTTTAATACCACCTTTTTTCCCCTCAAGGGAATTTAAGATGTAAAATTTTAAAGTAATGAAGTAGATAGTGACTGCATTTAAGCTCGTTGCAAGAAATGCTAAAAAATAATGTTAATTAATATTTACTATTAATACAATTTTTTTAGATTAAATAGTATTTATTATTATTAATTACTGGATTATTATTCAACACAGCTTTATTACATTTAATGTATTTACTTGTTCATTTATTTAATTTATTGATATTAATCCCCCCTCTTTTTACAATAGCTTTCCTACTTACTTCGTTTCGTATTATAGCTCTTCATATTTGGTGCTATATTAGGTACTCCGTTGATAAAGACTTTTGTTGGTTGTGTTTGTGTGCGCCTGAGCATTCCCCCCGTTAAGCGTTCTATTTACATGTTGTGTTAAATTTACCATTTATTTAAAGGTAACCTATAGATGCAACTGTATTAGTATTTTCCTGTCTCCAGTTTTTTTTTTTTTTTTTGTAATGAAAGCTTTTTTCCGAGTCAGTCATAAATACACTTTTGTCTGTGTTTTCTGATCGCTTTCACAAATCATTTGGTTCATTGCTTACAATTCATAAGATAGGAGAAGGGAACAGGAGTGGGCTTTTTTATGAGCGTCTCTGACCAACTCCCCCCCCTCCCCACCTCCACCCACCACCTACGCCCAGACGTTTCCTTTTATCACACCATTTTTCTTTTATATCATCTATACAATAAAAATACAACATTTGTAATTGTTGTTCGTTGTGTAATCACAGACAGCAACATTCCAGGTTTTACTAGCCACAGACAGCCAGGTGACCTACGCCATCAGGGGATACCAGTCCGTGTGGAAAAGTCCAGCGCTAGCTAATATGACCTACTATGCAGCGACCTACTCTCTGGGTTATGGTGACAGACCAAAGATAGTCCTCCCAGGTTGGCTATTTAATATGTGTGACAAGATTGTAGGGACCTCACCAGGACGGCCATAAAACACAAGCACATCCATCGCAAAAGCTAGAAAATGTATTCTAAAACAAAAAATTTCATAGGGCATCTAGTGCCTTTAATAAACTATCAAACATCTGGAAGTCAAAGACATTCAGCACACATAAAGAATTTAGGATCTGCAACTCTTTCTTAATTCCAATAATTGATGAATGCTAGCGTTGAAAAGCTGTAGCTATAGATTTTTTAAAAATGCAATTTTTAGGACAGTTGTCTTAAAAGAATACTACATTTCCGCTGGACTGACTTCAGATCCAATTAGCAAATAAGACAAGAGACCAAGCAAGATAATGTATTCTAATTTTATACAAAAAGCGCCACTAGAACTATATCAGTCATACACTTAGAATCCATAAAGCAGGACTCGCCAGTCAAGCCCTCACGTGACCACCGGAAGGGACAGAAAACGGGGAAGACCAAGATATATCCTGCATAGAACCACCATCAGGAAAAGCTCTGCCATTGGTCAAATGAACATACAAGACCCACAACGCAAAATCTATGACTCCTGCTGTATGCACCGCCTTATGCTTAAGAGCGAAGAGCCAGAGCTGCCAACTACTGTCTGTATGTCCTGTATTTAGCACCTTTATAGTGAAGGCAGGGGAGTCTGTGAGCCGATGGATTGAGGGCCGTAAGCCAAGTGCTGACTTTTCCCTGTTTCAGCAAACGGATGTGAGTCGTGTGGGCTATCCCCCAGCCCTAAAAAAGGAAAATAAGGGCTATGAGATAAAATGCAAAAGCACTTCTTTATTTAAATACAATGGACAGCGAAAACATGAAATATAGTCATTTTCTAAGATATGAACATAAAGGAAGATCAGCTAATAAACAGTATATTGACTGCGAAGCTGAAATATTTTGTTCATGTTAAGTGCCATGACGGACTGAAAAAAATACATAGTACCAGGAAGGAGGGGCAGTGGCCGACCAACACGAAGACGGGCACATTATATAAGTATCTCCTTGAATATGACAGTACACGAAGCGTGAGAGCTGGAGAGACCGATTCTTTCAGGCAGACTTGGAGGAGGGCGACTTTTATTTCTGCAAAGGACCTGCTATATGATAACGATGATGATGATGATGACGATGATGATGACAAAGCTGATGATGATGAGGATGATGATGATGACGATCATGACGATTATGATGATGACGGTGATGATAATGATGACGATGCTGATGATGATGATGATGATATATGTCATATAACAAACTAAAAATTGTGTACACAGGCTTTGCACTTTGTCAATCCGGTGAGGATTTTTCAACCTCAAACCCCATATTAGATTTTTTTTTTAAGGGAGAGGGGGTGGATGGGGGGGGGGGGGTAGTCAGTGGCAGATCCACTGCCATCGAAAACATTATGTCGTAAACATTTCACTAATTATAGGAGTGCTGATTGCCCTGTTGAGTCAGAAGATACATATATGTGTTGGAATGCAAGCCACAACAATAGCCCCAGTTGCGACATGTTTGTTGAGCGCATCATTGTCCTCATCATCATCATCATCACGTGTCCTACCAACTGACTCCAGCGTTTCTGCATCTTCACTGATCTCAGTTCCACCGGTGATATCCGTCAATGCCACCGTCGCAATCCATCCGTCCTTATCGCTCTCGGTCTGCCTCTGCTCTTCTACTGTTGATGTTTCCATAGCCTCGCATCTCATCACATCCCCGCTCCCCACCTCCCTCGACCAAAGGGCTTGTCTTTTTAAAGAATCTGTATACTTCGATATGTTAAGGGAGGTATGTCTAATCTACCTGTGCCCCAGAAAATGGGACCCTTGAACCCACAGGGGAAACATTGCAAGTGAGATGTAGTACTTATCAGCCATTTTAGACTGTCGGACTCGTTAGCACTGCTACTACGACACTTGTCTGAAATACTTTCTCTTCGACTCTTGGTCATTGACTCCTACTCATTGACTCTTAGTCAATGCCTCTTGATAATTAAAATGTGATCATCAACTGTTGGTTATTGACACTTAGTCATTGCCTCTTGGTCATTGACTCTTGGTCATTGAAATATGGTAATTAACACTCTGTAATTGACTATTGGTCACTGGCTCTTGGTGATTGACTATTGATCATTGAAATTGGTCAAGTGCCGATCGGTCTATACAACAGGTCTAGCCCTATACTTTATTTAACAATAAAATCAAGAGCGTCGTCGCTTTTTTAAACAGGTCCATATTTCCTTAGGTAGTCAGACTGGTCCGGAAGTGATACGGCTGGGCACCAAGAAACCAAACAAAGATGCATTTACATGTGTAGAGAAAACTCAGACGATCGTTTCACGCCTGAATGCATCACTGTATTCTCTTCCCCCATGTCCTTGTTACGAGGTTCAGGTGAGAATATATATACACACACATATGTATAATGTAACAATGTGATAGAGTATGTATTTTTACAATGGCACACAGAAGAGGATTTTGGTTTGTTGTATTTTAGCTGCTAGTCTTTGCAACCGAGGTAAGGCATTTATTGTCTATTTGGGAGTTTTCTAGATGCTTTCTATACATTTATATCTGTGTGTGTATTTGCATGTCACTCCGCCCCTGTCTACACCGCACCCCTTCTACTCCTATGCGACTGCCACATTGGAGTTTGGCAATCACCGAGACTCTCAGAGTCGTATACAAGATAGTTTTTATACGGCAATGAAACGTGAATCTGAACAGATGAACTCGAAAAAAAAAATATTAACACTGGAAATGAGAGCTTTTAGACAAAAAATAGTGGCAAATAGAAAAGAGACCATGCCCAAATGGCAAGGTTTGCCATATAATTACCCAGTATTGTCAATTATGAACCTCTTTAAACTACAGTGAAAAGACGGAACATTCTGTGGTGCGGATATGTAATAAGACATAACGGAATATCAACAAATGTAGTACAGGGCTCAGTTTTAGGGAAGAGGAGAAGAGGCAGACCAAGAAAGACTGGATAGAGAACATGGCTGACTCGACAGACGTGAGACAGGCATCCATGAAGTCATTGCATCTGACCGTTAACAGTGGAGTAACAGGATCAGACAGTCAACAGCAACTGGTGACCCAACAACACGCAGTGAAACAAGACGATAAGGACACTTCATATTCTTCATCTTTATGTTTCTCTAGTCGTTTCAACGAGGTGTTCGTGCGCGATGGAATGATCGTCTTTGTATTTCTCCAGTCTTTTCATCGAGGTATTCATGGGTTATAGAAAGATCGTCTTTGTATTTCTCCAGTCTTTTCATCGAGGTATTCATGGGTTATAGAAAGATCGTCTTTGTATTTCTCCAGTCTTTTTATCGAGGTATTCATAGGTTATAGAAAGATCGCCTTTGTATTTCTCCAGTCTTTTCACCGAGGTATTCATGGGTTATAGAAAGATTGTCTTTGTATTTCTCCAGTCTTTTCATCGAGGTATTCATGGGTTATAGAAAGATCGTCTTTGTATTTCTCCAGTCTTTTCATCGAGGTATTCATGGGTTATAGAAAAATCGTTTTGTATTTCTCCAGTCTTTTCATCGAGGTATTCATGGGTTATAGAAAGATACGTGTAACTTTGTAATGTCATATTCAGTATGCAATTTCATATTCAGTAGTTCGTTATTGTTTACTGAAGAGACATTTCTCGATATTACTGTCGAAACCACCCAAGGCGATAATCTACAAATGGCCCAGACCTGCGATCAAACCCGGGCCTTGCAATTACAAAGCGCGTTCGCAGCGTATAAGCCACAGATACTGACATTATTATTATATTACTGAGGGGCCCCACCCCCAAGTTTTACTTGCGTCGGCGCCACTGTGTATTACCTATATCTACTACCATCCTTACCACTCCTCCCACTGTATGGTTGCAACTGCCAGACCCGTTTACATGAAATGACATAATACACATGACTATTGGTCTCTGTATCCCTGTAGGCTTCTAAAGACCCACAGTTTAGAAAGTCGGTTGCCTCCCCTCGCTGCTATCAGAGCACAAGCTTACCACAAGGTGGCAGTCTGTTTCAGCTGTGCTGCTACAGTACGTAAGTGTGGTTCCATGATAACTAACACATATTTAAACATTTCCTGCTACATTAGGTTAGTGTGGTTCCTTTTTACTAATATGTACACATTTTCTGCTACATTATGTAAGTCTAGTTCCTTTTTTTAACTAATATGTAAACATTTGCTGCTACATTAGGTTAGTATGGTTCCTTTTTTTTTACTAATATGTACACATTTTCTGCTACATTATGTAAGTCTGGTTCCTTCTTTTTTACTAATATGTAAACATTTGCTGCTACATTAGGTTAGTATGGTTTCTTGTTTACTAATATGTACACATTTGCTGCTACATTAGGTTAGTATAGTTTCTTATTTACTGATATGTACACATTTGCTGCTACATTAGGTTAGTATAGTTTCTTATTTACTGATATGTACTCATTTGCTGCTACATTAGGTTAGTATAGTTTCTTATTTAGTGATATGTACACATTTGCTGCTACATTAGGTTAGTATAGTTTCTTATTTACTGATATGTACACATTTGCTGCTACATTAGGTTAGTATAGTTTCTTATTTACTGATATGTACACATTTGCTGCTACATTAGGTTAGTATAGTTTCTTATTTACTGATATGTACACATTTGCTGCAACATTAGGTTAGTATAGTTTCTTATTTACTGATATGTACACATTTGCTGCTACATTAGGCTAGTATGGTTTCTTGTTTACTAACATGTACACATTTGCTGCTACAGTAGGTGAGTATGGTTTCCTGTTTACTAATATGTAAACATTTGCTTCTACATTAGGTGAGTTTGGTTTCTTGTTTACTAATATGTACACATTTGCTGCTACATTAAGTGAGTATGGTTTCTTGTTTACTAATATGTACACATTTGCTGCTATATAAAATGAGTATAGTTTCTTGTTTACTAATATGTACACATTTGCTGCTACAGTAGGTGAGTATGGTTTCCTGTTTACTAATATGTAAACATTTGCTTCTACATTAGGTAAGTATGGTTTCTTGGTTACTAATATGTACACATTTGCTGCTACATTAGGTGAGTATGGTTTATTGTTTACTAATATGTACACATTTACTGCTACATTAGGTGAGTATGGTTTCTTATTTACTGATATGTACACATTTGCTGCTACATTAGGTTAGTATAGTTTCTTATTTACTAACATGTACACATTTGCTGCTACATTAGGCTAGTATGGTTTCTTGTTTACTAACATGTACACATTTGCTGCTACAGTAGGTGAGTATGGTTTCCTGTTTACTAATATGTAAACATTTGCTTCTACATTAGGTGAGTTTGGTTTCTTGTTTACTAATATGTACACATTTGCTGCTACATTAAGTGAGTATGGTTTCTTGTTTACTAATATGTACACATTTGCTGCTATATAAAATGAGTATAGTTTCTTGTTTACTAATATGTACACATTTGCTGCTACAGTAGGTGAGTATGGTTTCCTGTTTACTAATATGTAAACATTTGCTTCTACATTAGGTAAGTATGGTTTCTTGGTTACTAATATGTACACATTTGCTGCTACATTAGGTGAGTATGGTTTATTGTTTACTAATATGTACACATTTACTGCTACATTAGGTGAGTATGGTTTCTTATTTACTGATATGTACACATTTGCTGCTACATTAGGTCAGTACGGTTTCTTTTTTACTAACATGTACACATATGCTGCTACATTAGGTGAGTATGGTTTCTTGTTTACTAATACGTACACATTTGCTGCTACATTAGGTGAGTATGGTTTCTTGTTTACTAATATGTACACATTTGCTGTTATATAAAATGCGTATAGTTTCTTGTTTACTAATATGTAGACATTTGCTGCTACATTAGGTAAGTATGGTTTCTTGGTTACTAATATGTACACATTTGCTGCTACATTAGGTGAGTATGTTTTATTGTTTACTGATATGTACACATTTGCTGCTACATTAGGTTAGTACGGTGTCTTTTTACTAACATGTACACATATGCTGCTACAGTAGGTGAGTATGGTTTCTTGTTTACTAATATGTAAACATTTGCTTCTATATTAGGTGAGTATGGTTTCTTGTTTACTAATATGTACACATTTGCCGCTACATTAAGTGAGTATGGTTTCTTGTTTACTAATATGTACACATTTGCTGCTACATTAAGTGAGTATAGTTTCTTGTTTACTAATATGTACACATTTGCTGCTACATAAGGTGAGTATAGTTTTTTGTTTATTAATATGTACACATTTGCTGCTACATTAGGTAAGTATGGTTTCTTGGTTACAAATATGTACACATTTGCTGCTACATTAGGTGAGTATGGTTTCTTGTTTACTAATATGTACACATTTGCTGCTACATTAGGTGAGTATGGTTTCTTGTTTACTGATATGTACACATTTGCTGCTACATTAGGTGAGTATGATTTCTTTTTTACTAATATTTACACATATGCTGCTATATTAGGTGAGTATGGTTTCTTGTTTACTAATATGTACACATTTGCTGTTATATAAAGTAAGTATCGTTTGGCGTTTACTAATTTGTACACATTTGCTGTTACAAAAGGTAAGTATGGTTTCTTGTTTACTAATATTTACACATTTGCTGCTACAAAAGGTAAATATGATTTCTTGTTTACTATAATATGTACACATTTTCTGCTACAAAAGGTAAGTATGGTTTCTTGTTTACTAATGTGTACACTTTTCTGCTATTTTAATTTAGTATGGATCATTCTTCTTTCTTTTCACGGTTGTTGGCTCACTGATACCAGATTGTAACCAACTGTGGTGGTATTCTGCATTTGCCTTGTGCTTTTTGGGAAGCTTGGGTGATTGATTTATTCATCTTTTTTCAGCATTCTGCTACATCTTTCTATCCATATCTTTCTTGGTCTTCCTCACGCCTTCCTCACAGATAAGTATTCAATACTTCCTGTATAGTAGCAATCTGTATGGTTCATTGTTTAAACATGTATACAACACTTCTGGACATTATGCAAGTATGTTTCTTTGATTACTGATAAATACAACTATAGTGACCATCAATTTCCACTTCTTTCGTTAAGCACGGTTTGGTGGAAAAGTTTGAAATCCATTGCTTGATGGACAGACAGGGCTATTGTCATTCAATATCGATTTGGAAGCACTTTATCGTCTTCAACCCATCATCCTATATTACCCACTGCGACCTCTTACTTTCACATCACATCTGTTGATCTGTAGCGCTTGCGTTGATAGTTGTTCTAGTTGTATTCTTACTAGATTATATAAAACAATGCCACTAAATTATGTTAGTAGGGTTCGCTGTTTCCCGTATATGTAATTTTGTTGCACAATAGGTAATTTTACTCATTTTTACAGCTTTACTTCTTTAATATAATATGTCAGTATGGTCCTTGAGTACTCATATATAGAGATCAATCAACAAACAGCCATTCTACCAACCATCAAATCAACGATTTATTCAATCAGTGTAGTGAAGTAGTCATGAAGTTTAAACCCCCCCCCCCCCCCCCAAATGTGAAAACAAAGTATATTTCAGCGTTAGGGAACAAATTACAAAAGACAAATGTATGAATATAATGGCAAGTAACCTTCGTCAGCATAATAACCACATGAAACAAAGACACACAAACATGACATAACTCGCTACTGTATTTATTCAAAAATTAGGTAAATGAGCGGAAAAAAAATACTGCTTTATAATTTTTGTATATATATTTAAATATATATATATATATATATATATATATATATATATATATATATATATATATATATATATATATATATATGTATGTATATATATATATATATATATATATATATATATATATAAATACAATAATATATATATATATATATATATATATATATATATATATATATATATATATATATAGGCACTTCAACGCTTTGAATATTTTCAGTAAAGAATATTTACAGCAATATATCGTCATTATCAGCATCGTCTCCATCGTCGTTGTCTTTTATTTCCGTGGTAACTATTTTTTCTTATGTCTTTCTAAAGACATTGTCCATGTTTGATACTGACTTCACAGCGTTGGTACTAATACTGTTTAAAAAAAAAAAATTGCTCTTTTAATTTTTATTTTCACATGCTCGCAGTTCATTGTTAGTGCTACTTGCCATATATTCTTCATTATGTTGTTCTCCCGCATTCTGTATGTAAAGTCGCTCGTATGCTTTAACTAGTGTTTATCAGTTCTGATGTTGGTAGCACTGCCTTGTCTTGCGAATGTCGTCACGTCTGTCTGCGTTAATCTTCCTATCATAGTTGTTCCATGCTGAGTGGAGTCTATTTATACGTTCGTGTAGCTGTGTGGCTAAAAAAATGGGGGTGACTGTTTGGCATCTGTGTGGCTGCTGATGCAATGATTGTCTGTAACTGTATCAGGCAATACATTATCTAATGGGAAACATCTATCGATCCAACAGGTACGGTCATTTGTTAAACTACACGAAAGAGGCACTTGTACCAGTGCCAGCTGATGCGAATGATCGCAGCCTGCAGGAAGCCCTTGAGATTTGTTGCGATGAAGGATCTGCACTGTGTACCTGGTTCCAAAGCAAGATTTACCTGACGAAGTGTCCCAACTACACTCCAGCTTTCAACAGTAGGTGGCCGTATGTTAGCATCTACACTGTTATAACGTAAAGTAAAGATCCTTTTTCACGCCTTTAGAAGCATCGGCAATATGGGAAGAACATTCTATATTTTTACAGACCAATCTGCAATTGGTGGGCAGTGTGGTCAGCATTACTTTGGCCGTCTTTACTTCCGCAGGAAAACCATCCTGGTACCCATTTTAGGCTAGGTCGACCTGAGACGCCCCTTGCAAAATAAAAATCCACACAGCTAGCAGTAATTTTCAAACCCTGACGCCATAAGGCATCCCAGGAGTAGAGAAAAGAAGTAGAAAAGGAAAAAGTTCTGATAGCTACAATTTTTTGGGCAAGTGCTAGGGAAAAGTGAGAGCAGTGTCTCTTGTATGCGTATCCACATCAATTTATTTCCGAATTAAAGCACATGTGTGGGAACTATACGAAAACAATGAAATCACAGGACCATTTTTCAACGCCTTCAGATGTTATAGAGGCATATAGAGCTCGACATATATTTCATAAACCAATCGGCACTTGGTTGGTGTTGTGGTCAACATCACGCCGGCCGCATTTACTTCGTAAGAGTGCACCTAGTACCCACTCAAGGCTAGTTCAACCTGAGAGCCAAGGTTCTTTTAGAACAAAAAAATTTGGCCCCATCAGGACCCTAACCCACGACCATTCGATCCTCAATCAAGCGTCTAGCCGCTACACTACGGTGACTCCAGGAACTATAAGTATGTTGTGATTATATCGTTACACACAGCCTGTCACAGATGCTTGTAAGACAAACCATAAAACAATTTAAAGACAGTTCGCTAAGAAAATCATTTAATCAACTGATAAATTCCCTGTTTAGGAGCCGACGAGAAAATAATATAACGCGACACTGTGAGCTGAGGAATTCATGTGTGATTTTTTTAGCGGCTCTGTGTTGACTGCACTAAATTTGCGCTTGCCTATCTAGGTTAAGAATGACATGCTCTTGTGCCAATACAGTTCCGGGTTTGATGCTTTGAGTAAACAGTCTGCAGCAGTTCTGGTATTTTTAAACTGATTTCCAAATGGGACAATGAAAACAATTGTATGTGATTTCTACTGGCATAGAAACAGTGCAGTTATGGACAAGTCGTCAGTAATGATGGTGTAACATTGACAGTCGACGAACCGGATAAGAATGTCCTAATTGTCGATTCATTTCGGAGTGTATCTGCTTTAGGAACAAACAGTCTGCATGTAAATACATAAACTAGATAGGTCTGTAAAATGGAAGCGGTCGCAAACAAGACAATTTTGGAACAAGACAAAAGTCTAGAAGTGGAAGAACAATCAGAACGCTCCTCCGGAGTTAATCACTTCTGAAAATCGATGAAGAGAAGGAAAATTGCCCTAGACTCTTATCAGCAACGTCATCATTGGTTTATGTGCACTGCACCAGACTTGCTAGATTGCTTTCCGTTATGGATTCCTTTTAGACTTATGCAGACACAAAAATAGTTTAATTGTTTTTATACCTAGCCCTCCTCCTTTCTCTTTCGAATATTGGGCCGGCAATGGTGTAGATATATCCACACACCAAAAAACCTGGTTACAGAAAATAATGATGATTTGATTATAACTGAATCTGTCTCTATATTTTACTTTTACAGAATCTGAACCACCACGCTTTACCATCAGTGACCAAGATGTTGTCTTTTTCCAAAACACGATGATAAATGTGAGAGGTTTAGTCGAAAATAGCACAGATGTGATATACAGTCTCGACAGCCCCTTGTATTCTCATAGCTATTTTGTAGGTAAATCTCACATAATTGTTGTTGCTCGATATTTGTATTCATTTAGATAATTAGGACAGATGCACCAGAAAATATGGGCTTATGTTCATTAACCTTCTGTCCGAGTCGCTTTCCTACCCCCTCCCACAAACCTCATCCCTGATGTATTTTACACACGGGTCAGTAGAATTCCATAAAAAAATCCTCACGAAAACAAACAATGTTACACTGTTCAGTGACAAATTCAATTATAATATTTTGTATCTATAATTAAAAATGTTGTTTTCTCCAAAGATTTAAAGATGTTTGAAGGGGAAAATCAATAGACACGAACAGAAGAAGGTAATAACCAGAAAACATTTCTCTTGACTTTAAAACACATTTATCGGTAACAAACAGAAAACATTTCTCGGGGCTTTAAACAGATCAATCGGTTTTTTTAAAAAAACCCCACTATCAGAGCCTTAAAACACGTATATCAGTAATAAACATAAAACATTTCTCCTGGCTTCAAACACATGAATCGGTTTTAAACAGAAAACAACTCTCGGCGCTTTAAAACACGTGTATCAGTAATAAACAAAAAACATCTCTCAGCGCTTTAAAACATGTGTATCAGTAATAAACAGAAAACATCTCCTGGGCTATAAACAGAAAACATCTCTTGGGGCTGTAAATTACGTGTATCAGTAATAAACAGAAAACATCTCTCGGGGCTGTAAAACATATGTATCAGTAATAAACAGAAAACATCTCTCGGGGCTGCAAAACACATGTATCAGTAATGAACATAAAACATCTCTCTCGGGGCTATATACAGAAAACATCTCTCAAGGCTGCAAAACATATGTATCAGTAATAAACAGAAAACTTATCTGGAGGCTGTAAAACACGTGTATCAGTAATAAACAGAAAACATCTCTCGGGGCTGTAAAACACGTGAATCAGTAATAAACAGAAAACATCTCTCGGGGCTGTAAAACTCATGTATCAGTAATAAACAGAAAACATCTCTCGGGGGCTGTATAACACATGTATCAGTAATAAACACAAAACATTTCTGAAAACTTAGGAACACATGTATCTGGTGACTCATGTCGTGACCAGCTGACCCCTATCACTTAGGCTTACGAAAAAATATATTTGATGCCAACTTTGCCTTTTTTTAAGTATCCAGAAACCATGAGCTGTAAACCATTTGGCTCAGTACTATTGATATCGCAACCCTTCGGTCTTGATTCCATGATCGGCACCGTAAATGTGAGAGAAATGTGGCTTTTCTACCAACCTCTGCGCCTCAATCAGAAAAGCCAATAACAGTAACAGTGCACTTAGCAAACAGGTCATTAGTTACAAGTTAGAAAAGTGAGCGGAAAAGTGAAAAGGTCAAGGCCCCTTCCCACAGGATAAGAAGCCAATGGAGGTTAAAAAAAAAAGATTTAGGTGAATTAGAGTGATTAGAAAATGTAAAATATCGTTGGGGGAGGGAGGGGGGGGGGGGAGCAGAGTACCTTTATTCATTTTTTCGAATATGTGTTTTACTTTTTCATATGTTTAAAATAGTATCTTTTTCTTCGGTTTTCCCGGTGCGCCTCAGAATCTCGAGTGGCGAGGATAGCTACGTGACAGGCGCTGTACAAAAGTGGAGTGGGTTTGTATCCCAGGACATTCAAGGAAATGGCGCGGTCCTAGTAGTGAATGTAAAAGCTAGGCGGTGGACATTTTTGATCAGGGATTACCACCCCTTGTGAGGCTACCTTCATAGTTTGACTTGATCTTTGTGCATTAAAGTTTGTGTGTCTGCTTTGCAAGTGTCTGGTTAATGTGCGTAGTCGGATAGTTTTGCTTGTCGTCGGCCAACAACACGAGCTAGATTAATTAGATTAAATATAGAATAGAGAAGGTAGCTAATTGGTAGATTGGTAGAACATGTCAGTGTCTACGTCAGCGACCTTTTGTGACCCTTGCCATTGCATTTTATTTCAGAAGGGAGAGGGTACGTGTTTGCTATCCTCATGGAATTAGATGATCTGAGGAAATCATCCTTCCCGCAACGCATGGTCATTTATGCGACAGACGCCAACAACATGTCAACCGCGTTTGCTCCACTCTACAAGTGGTGCTTGTGTGAGGAAAAGCAGCAATGTCAGCAGGATAACGCGTTTGCATATTCAGCTAGCAAAGACAGAGATGGTATGGCGGCATTTTTTGGTGTGGATTCCTACGAGAAAGGTCGGTAGAACTGACATCACGTGTTTTTGTCTTTGTAAGGATTAGCATTAAACGTAAAAAAAAGAGTACTGGAGTGACAACTCGAGCCATCCCTGTTATCTGACTGTGAATTTTGAAATGCTAATTACTCAGTTAGGAAGAACTTAGTAGCAAATGACGTTTCTGAGACACATATTCGGAAACCGTGGACAGTCAGTCTGACCAACAGCGACTATCTCAAGACTACTAAAAAAATTAGCAAACTTCATTAGAATGATAAGAAAGAGGCAGTCGGTGTTTTTCAGTCATGTGATGAGAAGAGGGACATTTGAGAACATCGCGATGACTGAAAATATCACCAGTTTAAGAGGCAGAGGCAGACCAAGAGAGACTAATTACTATCTGTTGCTGCCCTAGTATTAGATGCAATTTTTCTTTCTATATTTTAAAGCGCCACTCCGGCTGTTGTCGATTGAACGGGGTTTCTGGTCTCTATCGCTCGTTGTGGGGTCCTGGTTTGGTTAAACTTCATTCGCTAAATAACCATCCTCCACAAAACTTCTCGGTCAAAAGCAAGATTTCCCGCGTCCGATACACCCATCTGGAGATCATCTGCCACATCATGCACCCATCTGGAGATCATCTGCCACATCATACACCCATCTTGAGATCATCTGCCACATCATACACCCATCTGGAGATCATCTGCCACATCATGCACCCATCTGGAGATCATCAGCCACATCATGCACCCATCTGGAGATCATCTGCCACATCATGCACCCATCTGGAGATCATCTGCCACATCATGCACCCATCTGGAGATCATCTGCCACATTATACACCCATCTGGAGATCATCTGCCACATCATGCACCCATCTGGAGATCATCTGCCACATCATGCACCCATCTGGAGATCATCTGCCACATCATACACCCATCTGGAGATCATCTGCCACATCATGCACCCATCTGGAGATCATCTGCCACATCATGCACCCATCTGGAGATCATCTGCCACATCATGCACCCATCT
The DNA here is from genome assembly GCA_905116865.2 of Candidula unifasciata. Classification (NCBI taxonomy): domain Eukaryota; kingdom Metazoa; phylum Mollusca; class Gastropoda; order Stylommatophora; family Geomitridae; genus Candidula; species Candidula unifasciata. The sequence continues at coordinate 38,947 of CAJHNH020002031.1, forward strand.
TATCTTTGACCGTCCTCTACCTCTCTTTCCAGTGATACACCCCTCCATTATTGTTCTCTCTAAACTTTCGTGACGTGTCAAGTGACCATACTAATTTAATTTTCTGTGTTTTATCGTCTTTAATAGCCCATCATCTTCAATACTCAGTTCTTGAAGTATGAATACATTTGTTCTTTTCTTTACCCATGATATTTTTAGAGCCTGTCAATAACATGTGTATTCATAGACATGTATGCGCTGTTTAGCGTGTAAAGTAAGTGTCCAGGTTTCACAGGCGCGTGTTGCCTCCAGGCATCAGCCTTTAGAAATGGAATCGGATATCAGTAATGGGGCACTATCTACAGGGGAAATTAGGACAGCTATCATTCTCTAGAAGAAAAAAACGCCTGCACGTCCAGATGACATCCCAGCGGAGGTTTTTTAGGCCAGCAAAAACATGTATACGCAACTGTTACACAAAATTATTCAGCAAAATACAAAAAGCATGGGAGAGAAAGCTATAAATGTGGTACAAGAACACAAATTAGAAAAAAAAACATAAGGTATATATATATATATATATATATATATATATATATATATATATATATATATATATATATATATATATATATATATATATATATATATATATGTATAATATCTATACATCTTTTTCTCTCGCTGACATTCTTGGATCTCTGAGACTACGCATTTGTACTCAGAGGCTTTTGAATCACTGTACCCCCCCCCCCCTTCCCCCCACCATTTTGCCCATCTTTTTCCAATAACCTATATGTTACTCCTTCTCTCTCTCTCTCTCTCTCTCTCTCTCTCTCTCTCTCTCTCTCTCTCTCTCTCTCTCTCTCTCTCTCTCTCTCTCTCTCTCTCTCTCTTGTTGTACCACACCATGACATAATAGAAGCGATAAACACCCGGTAACACAAAGTGCCACCATGCGGGGAGAGGTCCCAGAAACCCCTTTTTAGCCGTTAGGTTATATTCTGAGTCCCCAGCAAAAACCAGGGTGCGGCTTCGAAAAACGAAAAATTGCATCCTGCATGGGGACCACTGAGTTAAACATATATGTTACTGTACTGAGTGGTCTGTTGCGACACACGTGTTGGTGCCCTATGTGGTGAAAACTACTTTTCTGTTCGTATCTGCTGTTTCCGTTGATGATTAACTTGTAATGACTGACTGTTTGTGTTAGCACTTCTGTTGGCTGCCTTGTGTTTTGAATGAATGCATGTGTATGCTAATCGAAATGCCCAAACTGCCGTCTCATTTATTTTTTACACGGTACAGTGATGGACACGTTGCTGGCACAGGAGCGGAGTAACTATGAGGTGACCTGTATGCTTTGCAGCTGACACTAAGTTAACCAGTATCAAGCATGATACTAATGTTTACATGAATTGTAACAGTATCCACCTTGTGCGTGCGATATTTCTCACAGAATGAAAATTGCTGTGTGCGGTGTATTGTTATTGCCAATGATAATCTTGATACGGTGTTTGTATTTACAGGAAATGTGAACGTCATGCCATGCCAATGTAAGGGTAAAGGCACCGGCAGATTCTGCGAGAAACCAGTCAATGCCTGCGATAACTGCCTGGTCAAAAACACAACTGGATGTAACTCCAACCTTCAGGACTACTGTCCTACTTGTCCTACGGGATATAAGAGAAGTGCAAGCCAGTGTCTAGGTAGGACATGGACGTGACTAATATTAAATTTAGGCAGATGCGCGTGTTAGGAAATGAGCATAAACGGTCAATAAAATAACTGTGCAAAGCCGCTGAAAGAGCTTTGAGCTGGCTCTAGACATAACGGAAAGTCGTAGGGGATGGGCCTCGGTAGACTGCTCCGAGTCCCTAGTGGTAAAGACAGTTTTATCCCTTAAAAGCCAATGTGTCCGATTATTGTCTACCTATTTATCTCTGCTAAATGCCAAATTTATGATTGAGCCTGGCTCCCAGGTAAGCCAATATGGAGCTTCAGCACAAAGAAAATAAATGGTGGTGCTGGGTCCTGGTTGACGGAAGGGGGGGGGGGGAGTTGAGCTTGGTGCGCACTTAATCACACATTCAGTAGACGGGAGAAATATATCACAGTAGATCCTTTAGGAAGGAGGATTAGATTCTTCAGATTGGAAAAATAGATCACAGGAGTAGATCCTTATGTGGGCTAAGTGGTCTCGAGATATTACATCCGCCTCGAGTGCTGGAGACCCCGGGTTGAAGCCCTCGTGAAGGCTTTGATTTTGTCACGTGGACTTCTAGTAATTTCCCCTGGTCTTCTGGTAGAAAGATCGGACGCCTGTTTTATTTTATTTAGCATGTAAAAAAATAATCCTTTGGTAGTTGAAAATGAAAAGAGTAGTCTAACGGCGCTGCCCGGCAAAACTTGGAGTTAAAAATCTACCCGAAAAGACTTGGGCTTGAGTTAGAAGAAGAATGGAGCACTTATGGGTCACATCCATAAGGCATAAAACCGCAGTATAAACCTGGCTGGTAGGTGTTGTGTCGAGTGCCCTGATTATAACTTGTTTGGTGTTTAAATTGGTTTTCTGTCATTTGCCCCATTTGTCTGCCAGCCATGTTGGAAATTAATCTCAGGGTTTAAAACGTGCATGCAGCAGCACTTAGAGAAAACTGCACTTAAGCTCTTGTTTACGTTTATTACCTCTCTGAGTCCCAGGGAGTTTGGCATCTGAGGAGTAAAGGAGTGGTAATGGAATTTTGAAATGCCACGAGTGTTACACATTAAAAGAGACTATACAAATTCAACTTCCGCGCAAACATGCACATACTAAACATCAAAATGACCAGGGATTAATGAAAACTAATATTAGAACACTGCTTCAAAAATACATTGTGTTAGTATGTAATTATTATTACAAAATCAGAAGGTATGTTTAGATCTGTTATTATTAGAAATGATGAGTTTTCTAATTACCACCGTGGCACTCAAGAAAAACTAGGTAAACTATCATCATCATCTTCATGTGCCCTAGCAACTGGCGTAGGCGCTCATGCATCTCCACAGATTACGATCTCTGGTTTCCTGGAACAGCTCTCTTGATGATAACTCCATGCCATCGTTTCAGCCCATCTAGAGTTATCTCTCTTGTTCTGCCTCTACTCCTCTTTCCACTGATCTTTCCAGTCGTCACAATGTTCTCCAATGCCTCTCTTCTCATTATGTGGTCAAAGAACAGTGTTTCTCTCTTTCTTATAGTTCTCAATAAAGATCCACTTTCATTAGCTTCTTTCAAGCAATCGTTATTAGTTGCTTTGGCCGTCCAAGGTAGTCGTAACATTTGTCTCAGAAACCACATCTCTGTTGATTCTAAATTCTTCCTAATTTGTTCACTGACATACCAACATTCGCTGCCATACAGCAGAACAGGAATAATATTATATTTTAGCAACCTCTTTCTGACACTAAATATAGATATAAAATATATCTTTAAAAATTTTCAAATGAACATAAACCGCTTAGTAATGTATAATGTATATACAGATACTGTATGTCCATTAAACCTCGTTCCATAGCAACTTTTAGAACATCATAACATAGAACAGGTGTATTTTCTTTGTCATAACTTGTCTGTACAAGTAAGGCAAGCTTGTTCAGGCCATTGGTGCACTGGAAACTGAATGTTCCTCCCTGGCTTTTGATATGACAGTCAATTTTGAAATAATATGTTATAATAAAACGCAGACGCATAGATATACAGATCCATCGACATTCGTGTGCGATATGGCTTTTGTAGTTTTGGTAATCTTAGTTTCAGCTTAAAAGCAAACAGTTTGATCCTTTCCGGTGCTAACGAAACACACAGAATGTTCATCACAGTCCCTTGTGGAAAGATTGACAGACTGCTATCTCAGCAAATGCACTAGCATAAACATGTATTAAAAGCATACGGTAGCCAGAAGTGCTAACACAATCAGTCTGACATAAGAAATGCATTTCATCATCGAAAGGTAGAAGCTTGATAATCAGCTTAACACATATTCCGTCATTGTAACTGACTAACAGAGCATGTTGAGAAAGGTGGAGACAGGTCTGTTTTTTGCAGAGTGGCAAGAATCACTTTAGAGGTCTGGGGTAGTTAGCATTCTTTGAATATTTTCTCCTGGTCATGCCGGTGTGTAGCGAAATGAGCAGGCAGATAGACTGGCCGGTTCTGCACCACTTGGTGGTAAACTGATGTATGACAAGATGGATGTTGTGAGGGCCCTTTGAGAGCAAGTGAACAGTGCCAAGAAACAGAGCGATCATTACGGTCTTAGGAGACAGACACTTAGAGGAATTAAAGGGTGATCTGGCCGGCGCTTGACACTCATGGAAAAGGCGTGACGGATATACAATCAGAGGTACTGGTACCATCGGAATTGTAACTATTCGCCTGCTGATGAAGATGTGGACGAAACGCTTATAGGAGTGTGCAAAGTGATGTGATGTCGAATCTGAAATCAACATTCAGCATAAGATACTAGAAGTTACCAACTGATCAGCATTTGCACACGCAATCAATTTTAATTACGTAAGGGCACCACCAATATTACGACGGCAGGCCACGCGCCATTTTCTGAATATACAGTTTAGAGCATCACGTTGGTCACAGTCGAAAAACATTCCAAATGAAGTCCGCAGCTCGCAATGATGCGCCATACACTCAACTTAGTAACTGGGCGACGAAACTATATCTTCAAGCAAACTTTAGTTCATACCCATATTGGGCTTAGTAGAGCTGGGAGCCAACACCATGAAAATTGCCTGTCTCAATGTCTGTTGGGAGCCTTGTGCATTTGAGGCTGCAGTCAGGCATTCATTTGCGATGGCTCCCACCAGATCTTTATATAAATTCTACTTTATAATAATTAAACTGTTATTAATTTGGTGCTCATGTTGTCTTTTGTTTTACAGAAATTATACAGCCTTCATCAATAAACTCAAAGCCTAGAAATGGTGCCCTGAAAACCGAGAGCGTCTCTTTCCTCATGGTTCTCTACTGCATCACTTCGTGTACTTTGTGGCTGCAGAACCTTCTAACCACTCGCATGTAGCAGTTTCAGATTTGTGCGTGTTCTTCAAAGGGAGCTAGCTTGACTCTACGAGCAGTGTACATGCTATAAAATATTAATATAGACTAATAATAATAATAGAATGAGACAAAAAACAACAATAATAATATTGTATTGCATGTTTCAATGAAGAAAAGGGAAATGAGAACATGAAAAATATGATATCAATTACAGTAACTATGCCATTGTGTTGGAACCAGTCAGTATCTTTGGAAAGGATGTCAAGTGCATCAAGTGCGTTAAACAAAGGTGTAGACGAACACTGTGGCGTCATAATGACAGTTCAAAGATGCTCCCCACTTTTTTGACGTGCACTAAAGAGAAGCAGCGGCTGTTATCCGTGTTTTGAGCAGCAACAGAGTGAGGCCAGCGTAATGATGAACGTCTTTCAGTCGAGCAAGTGAATGAATAGAGTTGGAAGTATCACACGAGCGTAACTTCCGTGACCGTTTATATTACTGAAGGAAAGGGGCGGGCGTTTAAACTTGATATACTTACAATTGTGGTTGCCAGCTTTGGAGCTTGTGGTAGGGGGAAAAGGGGGGGGGGGGGCACACAGATTTTCAAGTCAGCGGTAAGCAATTTTAAAAGTGAGCCAATTTTTCTAATAATCCGTTATACTTCAAATTTTCTCCAGGCTATGCCGGCGTAGTGGGTAATGAACAGGCAGACATATTACCTGGATCTGCACCACTTGGTGGTGAATTGATACATGACAAGGCATATTTGGGAACAAGTAACGGAATCAGTAGAGAAACACAATTATTATGGCCTTGAGAGATCGAGGCACCTGGGTGTAACAAGAGGGTATGGCCGGCCCACTACACTCAGAGGAAAGGTAAGACGGACATATAACCAGATTGTGACTGGTACCATCAGTATTGGAACTCTGCCCGGGCTACTGAAGATGAGGACGGAGAACGCATGCAAATGCTGGCTGAAACTCCCTCGTAATATTCTAATTGTTCGTCCAAATGAGTGTTGTGATGTGTGATGTCAATTCTTGACTAAACTCAACTCAACTTTCAATTTGTTTTTGTTTAATACGCTTCCTCTGCTGGTAGAAAGTTCTGGTTGTGTGTCCACTTCTCGACTGCAGTCCTGTTCCAGAACCTGAGTGTTACATGTGCATCCGTTTGATATGAAGAATTTGTATGCAGACTGCTGGTTCCTTGTCTCTCAGGCAGTTGCACTCTGAATTAAAAGGAAAAAAATTAATTATAATTTCAATATAGTTAAAATTGCGTTGCGGGTCTGACTATATACACAAGGGGGCGTTGGGGAAGGGGTGATGTCTTCCTATATACACAAGGGGGCGTTGGGGAAGGGGTGATGTCTTGCTATATACTCAAGGGGGCGTTGGAGAAGGGGTGATGTCTTGCTATATACTCAATGGAGCGTTGGGGCGGGTCTTGCCACACACTCAAGGGTGCTTTGGGGTGTGTCTTACTATATACTAAAGAAGAGCTTGTGGGCTTGCCATATACTTAAGAGAGCAGTGGGGGATGTGGGGGGGGGGGGGGTAATCCCTTATCTGCACAATCTTGGCACCAAAACTAATTGTGAAAGAGTAACACATTCGTCCGTAAACAACTGCCCATACAAACCAGCTCAAAATTAAATAATAATGAAAGCCTATAAAAAGGACGAGCATTCATAAGCTGGTTGCAAGGCAAAGAGAAACGTTGGTACTTTTCTCATTTTCAGGCCCATCTGTGTCATCTCCACCCATTTATACACGAGGTCAGTTTTCATTAATAGTTTTTTTTTTTTTTTTGCTCGTAAACTTTACTGAAGGTTACAGGTGTCCCGGTCGGCAGGTAATATCGCGCTCTGTACATTCCAGGATGCAAAGGCTTTTAGCGGTCCTAAAACATGCAGAATTGGCGCTAATACATACCCCCTTTGGAGAGTGCTGAAACCTACGTCACATGCATTCTCTTTCTCAGGGTGAAAACACAAATAAAAGACAATGCAGAAAGCCTTTCGAACAAACAGTACAGGGCGGACCCCCTCACACCCCAATGCCAGTTACACTTCACTATAGGACAACTTAAGGCGGGGACTAAACGTCCAGTCAGATTGCCCCGTCGCGTTTCAGTTAATCATAATTGTGTCAATAGACGGAGATAGGCACGAAAACAAGAAAAGTTCCGAAAAGGTAATTCAGTCAATTACTACTGGGAACAAGGAGCACGGGAACACTGATACAACTGCTGCATCGGAGGTCGGAGAACGAATGGTTTGCTAGAATGTCGTGTAAAACTAACGGTAGTCTCCCCATGGACCGTCCATATACACACTAGCTCACTTCTGATTGGTAGTTCCTGAGCGCCGTAAACTTCGCACACGGTTACGGGGATGTTCCGCATGGCCGTTGATATCGCGTGTTGCATATATCAGCTGGGACTCCAGCACTCAAGTTCGGACGCTATTCCTCGAGACCAAACAGCTTCCTGGAGTGTGCGTCAGTGTTTTGATCATATTATTTCGTCCACTTCGGTAGTTCTCCAGTTATGATCTATTTGTTACATATTGTGCACACTTACACGGGGCAGCTATCTTCCTTGCTGACACACAAGCAGATACCTCGGAGTACTAAAGTGAATCTTATTATAACTATTTTTTGGCCAACACTATGCTATCAGTGCAAAATGTGGACACTTACATCCTCCGATGAACGTAAAATTGTTACAATAGAGATGTAATGTCTTAGAAGAGATGCAGGAGTGTCAATGAAAGACAGAACACAAAATCGCGAAATCAGACACCAGCTAGCAATAAAGCCACTCTTGCAGATTATTAAAAAAAAAAAAAAAAACAACAACAAATGAAGCAGTTTGGACATCTAACAAGAATGCCCTGGTACTATCTGCCACAGCAAGTCCCACTGAAACGTTACAACGGGTACAGGACGAGCGGAAGACCTCGAAAAATATGGAGTGATGGCATTAGGAACAGCCTTACAGAAATGAACATCAATCCAAAAAGTGCTTAAGACTCATCAACGAATGTTGGGTTTCCCCCCCCCCCCCCCCCCCCCCTCTCCCCCACCCCCGACACTTCGCCGAGGTAGGAGATGGAAGAGAAGACGAAGAAGACGAAGAACACGGACGTGACACTCCATGTCGTGCACATCGACATTGCTTGGTTACACATTCTGTAGATCGTTGCCCTCATTCATTGCACACCGTTTCATACCCCCATAGTTTCATACAAATGTTTGCGCTGTAATGAACAGAAACGGCTTTCTTGAAATTCTTCTGACTGGAGACATGGGTGGCGGTTTCTATCGTTTTGTCAAACTCAAAAAGTCTGCACTGAACCTGCAATCGTTTGAGACAGCTTAGGTAACAAATAAAGGAATGTTCTCAGATAGTGAGGTAAGACTGTCTACAGAGCGTCGTCTGCATTGTGAAGACTGACTGCAACTGATGTTCATCATCATGTCCTTTGGTCCTTTGCAGAACGTAGCTCTCATCACAGTCTGCCTGAAAGAAACTCGGTCTCTCGCCAGTTCTCCCGCCTCATGCACTTTCACATTCAAGGAGTCACTTATATCATGTGCCCATCTTCGTGTTGGTAGGCCCCTGCCCCTCCTCCCTGGTACCAACCGTCCCAGTGTATCCAGTTCATAATGTGCTTGCTCTGACTGTTTGTTGTTAGCTCATCTTTCGGTAGCATTATTCTTTCACTAATTTATCGATTGCCTTATACGTTCTCATCAACTAAAGTTTTCATGAGATTTTCTGCCTTTTAACTTGACGGAAGTATGTAATGAACTTATTTTTAATTTTTTGTAAAGAATTGTTTTCTGGAGACTTATTTTATTCCCAGTCCCTTAAAAACGCCTGCAATTACACTTTTTTTTTTTTTTTGGTTCTCTTAAAAACAACGCATTCCTCACTATATCTATATAATCAGGAACATATTTTTTTTTTTTTTTATTACCTGTTCATTGTCCAGTTAGCTGCACTATACAGTATAGTTGAGTGTACAGACTGTGTTACGTGTGTTATAATTGATATTATTATTATTATTATTATTATTATTATTTGAAATAAGCAGCGTGCGAAGCTACATTAGCACAGTGACTTAGTGCTTACCTGTCGGGCAGAATGTCTTGCGTTCAAATTCAAATCGCAAGGAGATTTTTTTCTTAAAATTAAAGGTGACTTTGACCTTTATGTCTGGCCAGTGTTAAAGTACTGGGAAGTAAAGGTCGCCGGTGTGATGCTGTGACGTTACGGCCCACTTCCCTTGAGATTACAACACTTTTAGTGTGACGTCCCGGGTCGTGGGTTCTCTGGATTTGGGTTTGTTGTTGTTATCGATCCAGCGGCGCATGAGCTTTCGCCCTTTGGCCCAATGCCATGTAGTGGAATTTGCATGTTTTCACAAGCTGTTCTTTTCCTCTGTACAAGGTGTTCCACTTGTCTGGTCTCGGAGGGAGTAGCGTACTTCTTGTCTCACTGAGTTTTTTGGGCACTCAAAGAGATGGTGTTTCAACAGTTTCGTAGGGGTATTTTACATAGCTGGCACTCTGGGGAGTGTTGTGGCTGTATTCTGTTTTTAGGTTGTATGTTTTTGCGTTCTAGTCTGAAGATGTGGCCTGGTCCCTTCTTGTTAGATGGTTAATGCTGTCATTAGGATCAGGGCCAGACATAATGTCTATAAACCTCTCTTCCAGTGTCTCCCATGGCCCATCTGTTCAACCAAGTCTCTTTTTTATAGCTCTTATCAGTGTTTTTTGCTGTCTGGAGGGTTGTTGCTGTGTAGGTGGTTGCTTTCTTGTGTTGCCTCCTTTCTTTGCCAATCTGTCAGCTCTGTCAGTACCCTTGTTTGCCGGAGTGACCCTGGGATCCACTGCATTCACTATTCTGATGTTGTATAGGTAATAAGCTGATCAGCATCCAGGATATATCTTGGCTATGTCATGCAGCGTTTTTTTTCTGCAGCGTTTTCACTGCCGCTCCAGAGCTTGAAGGCAGACATTGAATCTGTGACAGATGACAATATTTTGGACCTTTGAAGGGTAAACATCCATTACAGTCTTTAGGTGGTATACTGGCTAGTTTCCAGTGCAATTATTTCAGCTTCATAGTTTGAACAGAATTCCCCGCATGCATCAAAATCTCTTTCAACAGATCCATCGGGATAACCTATGTAGATCTGTTGGGATTTGGGTTTAAATGATTTATATGTTGAGTAGGGATTTTTCCTCCTCAACACAAATCCCCATCCGACCAGATTAACTGAACTATTATCTGGGCTATGTTGCTCTCAAGACAAAAGTCCTGGATATCCAAGAAAACAGCCTATTGGCTCGGTTATTTATATTAATTAACTTTAGCTGAACTTGGTATCCACAAGAGAAGGAAATGGGTTTTAGATGTCTACATATTATTATCTGAATTATTTACTAGACAGGGCAGGTTGACCCAATCCCGTCGACCTTCTCTTGGTACAAAATTATTATTATTATTTAATGAGCTCCCACAAATGCTATTCTATCTTAAACAGTTTTAATTAAACAGGTAAGAACAGACACACTTGGAATTATAAAAACTGATGCAGAATACGACCATATGGACTTGATTTATTATCCTAATAATCATTTAGTTCTTTATATTTTTAGTCAATAATGATGGGTGTATGGTGGTAATGGGATACTTCAGCTTGATAACTGAGCGCCTAAGATAAGGATAAATGATAATGGTGGTGTTTAGTTACATAATACATGTTACATAACTTTAGAAAGTGGAAACCTCTGAGAGTCCTCGTGTTGAGTCCCTTCTTAGCTGTTCCAATCTTTCCGCCCAGTTTCTCCTGTCCTTCCACCTGGTTTCCTGGTTCCCACCTGTTTTCCCCTGCTGGCCGAGTTCTAACACAATGTAGTCTCGTGACCGTGATGGACCCTCTATTTCTGTTCTTAGAAAAGACTGATCCTCACACCACATGGGAGCTGTAATAATGGAAACAAACACATACGTGAAGTATCTTTGACTTACACTAAGAATACATGTGTCAATTAATACAATATATAATAAATACATTATATCTCATCACTCCTCACATTCCACATTCTCTCCAGTCTATTCTGAAGGTCTTTGTGTCTCACACGACGTCTCACATATCCTGCCTTCCCTCTAAGGTTCTGTCATGATAGTTGACTTTCTGTTGTCCGTCATCACTCAGACTTCCAACTTGCTGACATTGATTTGACATAAACATGTGGCGCAGGTTGTGTGCTGAACACGCAAAAGATTTTATACGTGCATGCTGTCCTGAATATTATCTTTCAGTGACAGTGAATAATTTACACCCATGATTCTTCCCCTGGGGTTATCAATCCCCTGTTTAGGTGAACACATTAAGTGAGCACATGGTGGGCACACAAAACGTAACAGCATGGCTGCATATGTGGGCATCATTCCCCACAGTCCAACCCTATGTTTTGGTTGATGGTTGAAACATTATAATTTCATTACATTTCAGTATACAAGTCTTATTTTATAAACATGAAAACATACACTGAAAAACATGTGCCACAAATATACAAGACATAGAAATGGTTTAGCAGTTCCCTAACTGAGATACTGAATACTCACAAAGAACTATTTCAAGCAGAATGTGTAGAACAATTTAGGAAAAGGTAGAATAGATTTTAGCTAACTCCCTAACCTATGTAAAAAAAGTAAAGTAAAGATCCCTTTTGTACGCCTTTTGGCGCATCGGGCATATGGGCAGAGTGTCCCATATTTTTACAGACCATCAGCACTCTGTGGGTAATGTGGTCAGCATTACGCCAGCTGTCTTTACTTTCCCAGGACAGCCCATCCTGGTACCCATTTTAGGCTGGGCCGACCTGCGACGTCCCATACCACGACAAAAATCCACGCAGCCTGCAGTGGGTTTCGATCGCGGTATGCTGGCTCACGAGTCGGGCTCGCAACGCCTTAGCCACGAAAACCTATGTATACAATATTGAAAATAATTGTACATGCTTACCTGGAGACTTCCAGCAATCGCCAAACTAGAATCAAACCATTAGATTTACCTCTAAGGTCGACCTGTTTGTTGCTCGTGGCAGCGATTATGACGGAAATTCCACAGGCTAGAATTATTAATACCCCTATCTGTCTGCAAGGTTAAACTCCTCCCTTTACTCGGTTCTACCCAACCCTCAAGGAGATGACCTAAGCCCCGCCTCTGAGGTACCTGGCAGATCAACTTAGCTAGCAAAGGGCCTGTCACTCACAGTGAACGGCCTACAGTACGACCTTGACCAAGATTAAACATTCCTAATTGCCAAACATCTGTTCTCTTGAGAATTTCACTAGCATGTGTGAAACTTTAGACGCTGGACGCCATCCTGTCTAGAAATGTCTATCAGACCACTAATTCCCCTGATTCAGTTTGATCAAACGGCCCCACTCAGTGTGTGTTATGTAATTTTTATGACACTACGGTCGGGTTCAGGGGAGCTAATCAGGTGTGATACTACGTTATCTCCCCCTTTACTTGTGTCACAGTCGGAGTCACTGCGTACAAGTGTCTGGCCAGTGTATAAACTGATCAGATCATTCACACACTTTTGGGTCTTCAAAAGTGATAAGGTGGCATTATTTCTTTTTAAAGTGTCCACCCACTGTTCCACAACAGTTGCTTCTTCTCTAGTGTTGGCAGACATCCTGGGTTGTCCAGTGTCGCTATCCACATTAGAGTTTACAGGAATATCCTGTACTTTCAGAGTTTCCTCTTGTAGGCACTCCGAGATATCGGGAAGTTTCTCCTCTCGAGTATTCACTTTATTCCTGGTCGGGCTTTCTGATGCCAAGTCCAGTGAAGATAAATGAAGTGGCATGTTACTGCCTGTGTCATCAACCTCTTGTAGGTTGGAGTCAGAACTGAGATTAACTCTCTCTTCATGTGCAGCCGCACTGAAGAGGATAAGAGAAGCAGGTGCCCTGTCAGTCTCTGTCTCAGCCTGAATTTCTTCTTCAGCTGAACAGAAGGATATATGAGAGTCGCATAAGGTCTTGCCCTCGCTCTCATTAGTGGCTGGTGTGCCAGTCAAACCGCTGGGTCTATAGTCAAGGCAGTCCTCATTCTTGTGACTACTGTCACCTGTGCTAGGGGTTCTTGTTTTCCTACTACTATTCCTTTTCGGAATGTGCGGATCCCCTTCGTCTTTCTTTGAAAAACTTGAAGGGTTGAAGAAATTAGGTGTGGCTTCCCTGATTCTGATGTCACGCTCGTGACTGTTAACGTTACCCACGGCACTCTTTTTCCTTCCACTATTCAGTTTCTGGTCGGGAGGAATTTTCTCATTTTGCTCGTCTGAGCTAATGAAAATAAGGGGTCCCAGCATTGTTGGTCTGGTCCTTTGTAAAGATTTCTTTTTCTTGTCCCATCTTTTCCTGGTTGGCTTAAGACTGGAAACTAAGGGTCCCGGCACTGTAGCTACGGTCCTGTTAGAAAAAGTTCTTCTGTTTCCCTAGTATCCCTTTTGGGTTAGTAGGTTTGAGGTACTGTCTGTCTTTTTCGAGGTGGTTTTCATCCTTATCCCTAGCTTCTAAACTTTTGGGAGAAAGGGTGCGCACATCTAAATTGGGAGGTTGAACCTCTACAATCTGTGCCCTAGAGTCAGTCTGAGGTGGGCTTTCCTCGACTGCACTCATAGTATCATCACCATTTTCTGCTTGCTGTTCAGGCCGCCTTTCTCTGTCATATTCTTTATGAGTAGACTGTCGCCTTTTCTCGTCTTCTTCATCAAACTGCTTCAGTTCTCTGAGGAGTTCTTCTCTTTTAAGCTGATACTCTCTCTCGCTGTCTATCTCACGCTGGTAGCTTTCTTCGTCTTCTTCTTTCATACGTTGCAACTCCCTCTCGTGCTCTTCTCTTAGAAGTTGTTGCTGCATCTTACTTTCCTCTCTCTCCAGCTGGCGCTTATACCCTGTATCTCACCCTTTTCTTCTATCTCACGCTGACGCTTCTCCTCTGCAGCAACCCAGGCAATCCTGTCATCCCACTGAATCATACGGTAGTTAACAAAGGTCTCTAACTGTGCCCCTACCATGCCGTCTGCTACCCCACATTTTATGCATATTTCTCGGTACTCGGTACGTATATCCATTCTATCTTATTAGATCTATTAAGAGAGAGATATTATAAGTTCCTGAGTCAGAGTAAGCGAGATAAGTCAGAGCAAGGTACAGTAAACTGGACAACAGAGTAGACTACTACCGCAGCACAGGGATTTGAATGAAACGAGCAGCCTACCAGACTGATAGCTTTTATAATGATATAGCAGCACACAATTACGCCTGTAAATGATGTGAAGTAATATTACATTCAGTCACTGAGCATAAATATCAATGATATGATGTCAACATTCAATGTTCTACAATCTATATCAAATGATGAAACATGCAAGCAGATATAATCACAATCAACTCTATCTAAAATTTACTGAATAAACAATGATCAATGGTTATGACGTGATCAATGATAGACAGTTAAATGATACCATCCATTTATTTAGTTAAAAAGTTATTTTATACTTTATAATCTCTCTCCATGTATAAATTACTAATTTTAATTTAGACTATATACTGGCAGAAGAGTTAAAGTTACATTTAATAAATTTACTATAATTAGTCTAGGAGTGATTAGCCAAGTCCATTCCCGGCGAGCTCTCCCAGTGTGACGTTGCGGCCCACTTCCCTTGAGATTACAACATTTTTAGTGTGACGTCCCGGGTCGTGGGTTCTCTGGATTTGGGTTTAAATGATTTATATGTTGAGTAGGGATTTTCCTCTCAACACATCCCCTCCACCAGATTAACTGAACTATTATCTGGGCTATGTTGCTCTCAGAGAAAGTCCTGGATATCCAAGAAAGCCATATTGGCTCGTTATTTATATTAACTTTAGCTGAACTTGGTATCCACAAGAGAAGGAAATGGGTTTTAGATGTCTTTATATTATTATCTTGAATTATTTACTAGACAGGGCAGTTGACCCAATCCGTCGACCTTCTCTTCGTACAAAATTATTATTATTATTATTTAATGAGCTCCCATCAAATGCTATCTCACAGTACCTCCTTCGAAACCACCAAGTCGTCTTGTCTCTGGCCGAAAGTAAAACACCATCCGGTAATTCCGTGCAGCGGGAAACCAGCCCTGAGCGTTATGAACTCAGGAGGGCCCACCTCCGAATACGTCTAGGAATCGTGGGCCGAAACGTGTGTCGACGAGGATAATTTCTACTGATGACTGGTAGATTCCCGCTGTACTTGCTCCCTGTGAGTTTATTCCTATTGTACGTGGCTAGCCCACAAGACTACCAGGAAAGACTGGTGACTATCGGGAAAGACCTTTTGACACCTATGGAAAGACTGGCCCCCCGGTATCGGGGGGATAAACTGACATCTGGAGACAGATGTCGACTGTGGACCGGGTTGATCACCCCTAACAGTATAATACCTCCGATTTCGTACAACCACAATGAAATATGCCCTCAGGGCCCTCCGAAGGGGGGGGGGAATGAAGGGCCCAATCCAATTGATACCCTCGGTGACGACCTTGCTAGCCCACGGACTGAGATACTCGCCCAACGTCCGGGCTGGCTCTGTACATGTGGGAAAAGCTTCACGGGGTTGCATGGTCTGAGAAAGCATGCCGGAAGAATGAAATGCGAGGGTGCTCCACGCAGTAAACGCCGTCGCAAAGTACTACTCCTGTGGTAGTTTCTGAGTCGTCAGGGTACGACGGGCAGGGTGAACCCCACTCGCCCGGAGAGGCCCATGACGTCGACTGCGGAGGAGCACACTTGATGATTTCTGAAGAAGTGCGTTCCAGAATCAGGTTTCCACCTGCGAGCGAGAAGGTGGTGTGGTGTAAGTTGGAGGCTACATTATGTGAGGTACTTAAACAAACTCTAAACAAGAAGCCGCTAGGCGACAAGCTTACAAAATTTGGTGATGTAATATATGAACACTGCTCCCGTGAGTTCGGGACAGTAGTAAAGGCACAGCCGGGTGCCAAGCAGAATACTAGCAGGAGGCAGAGGGACATTCTGAAGTGTCGGGCAGACAAGAATGCCCTCAGAAAACGGTTCAAAGCCGCTACAGGCAGCGAACGGGAGGGGCTGTACGAAGTTTGGTTGCATTTAAAGAACAAACACAGTGCCCTCTGTCGCGCTGAGCGTTTCTGTAACAACAGACGAAGAACCAAAAGGGAGCGAGAGAAATTCTTTAGGGACCCGTATCAGTTTGCCCGAGGTCTATTCGAGCAACCGAAGTCTGGGACTCTGGTTGTCAGTCAGGAAGAACTAGAGCTACATCTACGCAAGATGTACTCAGATAAAAAGAGGAGAGAGCCTCTCGATGACAATCCAGAGATCCTTAGCGGTCTTAAACAGCCTTCGGTGCCGAAGGTACCATTTAAAATGGTACCTCCCCTTTGGTCTGAGGTTGAGGAAGTTGTGAAAAAAGCCCGTGGCAAGTCTGCCCCAGGTCCGAACGGTGTCCCGTACGTTCTTTACAAGCGTTGCCCGAAAATCCTAAAAATGCTTCGCGTCTTGTTGAGACAAGCGTGGATCCGCAATCACATATGTCCAGAGTGGTCAAAGGCAAATGGGGTCTACATTCCCAAAGAGCAGGACTCGAAGAGTCTTTCCCAATTCAGGCCCATCTCGCTGTTGTATGTCGAGGGTAAGATATTCTTCTCAGTCATGGCTCGCCGGCTCACACAGTATCTGATGACTAACAAGTACATAGATACGAGTGTTCAGAAGGGTGGTATCCCAGGCGTTCCTGGGTGCCTTGAACACGCGACCATGATTTGGGAGGCTATCCAGAGAGCCAAGCATGAGAGAACACAATTGCACGTAATATGGTTGGACTTAGCCAACGCCTACGGGGCAGTCCCCCATAGGCTACTGTGGCGAGCCCTTCGCATGTTTCACGCACTGACACAGATCAATCAAATGATCGAGCAATATTTCTCTAAGTTCGCTTTGCGCTTCTCTACCTCGACGTTTACCACGAGGTGGACTGAGTTGCAGATTGGGATAGCTATGGGCTGTACGATCTCACCCATACTGTTTGTCATGGCAATGCAGATCATGTTAGACGGGGCGGCCGGCTACGGACAGGGCCTTCAAATTGGGGACCACTGGATGCCACCATTACGTGCCTTTATGGATGACACGACTATTATAACGGGCAGCGAGGAGTCTGCCCGCACGATCCTGGAAAGATTGGACGCGGTGGTCCAATGGAGCGGTATGCAGTTCAAACCGCAGAAGTCGAGGAGTCTCTCAATCAATAAGGGTCGGGTGGTGGCAACCAGTTTTACGGTGGCAAGGAACAAGATCCCCACGGTTCTGGAGGAACCGGTGAAGAGTCTCGGTCGCGTTTACGATTCGAAGTTATCCGATAGAGCGGAGGTCCGGCGAATACATGAGTCACTGGCTACAGGCCTGCTCGCGATCGAGCGATGCAGGCTGGTCGGGAAATTCAAGGTATGGTGTCTCCAATTCATGTTGATTCCGAAACTCCTATGGCCACTGTTAGTCTACGATGTGACGATGACTGCAGTGGAAGCCATGGAGAAAAAAATCAACACAGCCTTGAGAAAGTGGATTGGTGCACCGCCTTGTCTGACCGACGTGGCTCTGTATTGTAAACAGGCTAAGCTGGTACTTCCGTTCAAGTCGATAACCGAAGAGTTTAAAGTCGGCAAAGTTAGGCTCGCCATGCTTTTGCGCGAGTCCTCAGACCCAAATGTCATCGCTGTCCAGCCCGCTCTAAAGACTGGTACCAAATGGAGAGTCCTCGATGCGATAGAATCTGCTCAGAACGCACTAAAATTGAGAGAGATAATGGGTTACACACAAACCGACCGTCGAGGCCTAGGGCACGGGAAAGTCAATTGGTGGTCAAAGGCCTCAGCAAAAGAAGGCCGAGACATGGTGATACAAACGGTGAGGGACAACGAAAACGAGGTTCGGGTCCAGAAAGCAACCCAGCAGTCACAGCAGGGCCATTGGGTCAGCCTGGAGAGCGCATTGCCAAGAATACTCACATGGGGTGAGATCTGGCGGATGACCCCGCTGCGACTGAGCTTTATCGTTCGTTCGGCGTACGATGTATTACCGTCCGGTGTTAACATGGTTAAATGGTCTGCGACCAACGATCCGACTTGTCCGTTGTGCAAATCGAAGCAAACTCTTGAGCACGTCCTGTCCGCGTGCAGGAAAGCTCTAGGTCAAGGCCGATATACCTGGCGCCACAACAAGGTGCTAAAGGAGTTAGCAGCCGTTGTCGACCAGGCTAGAATGAGGGCTAACGCCAGAGCCAGTTCTAGTATCGCCCCCATTCGTTTCCTCAAGGCTGGGCAGGTTCCAAAAGGTAAGGTCAAACAAAACGCATTCGCTCCATCTGTGCTAGACTCTGCGAGGGACT
>CAJHNH020002031.1:62500-77500 GCA_905116865.2 Candidula unifasciata
CACCAAGAGATGTAGAATCAGCCAGTCTGTCTGGCTGCTTGTTTTGCAGCACACATGCATCCCAATAAGAACATATTTAAAGGATGTTAACTACACATTATGCGGGCCACTTTGAACAAAGCATAGTCGCATTCTCCTTTCTCAGCATAATTTGCATGTCAGTTACATTCACATCATGTGTGTACAGCTGACTCTTAAGACAACAAATGACCGCAGTTACCATCTCTAACTCCATTTTCAAACTAGGAATGGTGAAAACATATACCAAACTTCATTGGTCTAATGGATGTTTATTCGCTTCTGCTATAAACTCCCATGTACCACGTTTGCCTTTCAACACAGAGCCATTGGTGTAGAAAATCACATCAGCTTGGAGGGGAATTATCATGAATCAAACAGAACACTTGTGACAACGTTCACCTATTCCGCCTGCCTTTCTCGTGTGTCAGTTTACGCCGTGTCTTCAATTTTGAAGAAGAAAAATAGTAGATGCCTTACCACAACCGTCACACTTGAAGGGTCCCTCACCAAGGATCTCATTGAACCATCTGTCTTTTAGGTCAAGAAATCAGTCAGTGGCCAGACAGGATGTGATGCTGACGCCTGTTGTCAACCAAAGATGGAATGTACAGATGTGTAAATTATCTCTAAGGATGTCTGTATATGTAGCTGTGTTCACCAGAACATTCACAGTTTTGAGCTGTTTAAGTTCTTTACTGCCGCTTGAAATCTAGAGGGATTTAAAAATCATTTGTATATCAGCAGACGCAGGTAATATTAGGTTACTTTAAAAAAAAAATCCTGGTTCATTTCCATTTTGTATTAACACTTGACCGTCCAATGCCTTTTTGAAATTTCTCTTCTGTGTCTTACGATGAACAAATTTGCACTTTTTCAAATATTTCAAAATCAAAACATGACTGATCACGTGGTCCTAGCCCACTAGGTGGTGCTGGCCTGCTGAATGATGTCAGAATAATATATAGAAGGAGTGGTACAAGTTAGAACACTGCCTAGGGAATGTGATTCTGTTATGTCTAATATGGTTGATTTGGAAGGTGGTTGTCTATAGAATAATGATAGTGTCTCAGTCCCAGCCCAGAATAGTTTTTACTTTAATGGAGATATTTTTTTTTTTTTTTTACATCATCGGTGTGTGTGACGATCTAAGATTCCCCAGAAGCATGTACTGACTGTTCATACTCGTTCTCTGTTAATTAATCTCACGTCTAGTGCCCTTAGTGAGAGATGCATGTCTAGCCGCATTAGAACGACCCTCACATTCATCAATTTGGACAGAGATTCTTCGCTATATTCGTGACGGTAAAATCGTTGTTGCCACACACGTCTCGCATAACACAGGTGACATCCTGTCCAGTAAAAGACTGGAAGACCAGTAATAGTAACCACTGTGGTAAGCTAAATTGGCGGAATGTATCGTCGCATGGAGATCCCCTATAATCCTTTCTAAATATTTTACAGGGCTCGAATTAAGAATGTCTAGGGGAATTCTATTGGTCCCTGAGTTCATAAAGAAAGGAAGGGAAATACAGATAATCAAACCAATAGGGTGAATCCCAGGAATAGAACTGAATACATAATTATTCTTCTAACCAACTTCAGAATAAACAAAGTTCAACACCTTGCAAATCGAACTCAAATAAATCACAACCTACAATACTTTGTCTGAGCAAGGAATTAAATCGATACTAATTGATATAATCCGATATTTGAGTTTTTCTAAATCAACAATTGTATTGACATAACACGGTCCAGGAATCCCAACAAACTATTCAACTAAAAAACAAATCACGGTCTCATCATATACCACAACAAAACTTCAAATACATCAAACGTCACTCAGCTCTAGGATAGTTCACGGGAAATACAGCTTTCTCCTGTTGTATGGACAATGTACTGGTGGCAACAATTGTAGTGATTGGCTATCTGCAACAGTCGTCAATTATTTTATGATTTCCCTTCTACCGTGTTGTTCACCATCCATGGGTTACAGGGAACCTGGGAAAATACATCAATCAGCCATTATCAGGGAAGATGTTTAAGGACCCTAAGCTCCATTTAAAGAACACAGTAATAAGATGAAAAAAGGATCTCCACGTAGTTTGCTGTGAGGAAAATAAGAATAGACCCACTGCCGTCCCAACTGAGCATGTCGTAGGAATCGACTAATTAGGAGCTTCCTTCGAAGGAGTAATTCAGCCTGAACGACAAGGACCAACCAGCTGTGCACAAAAAAAAGCCAGTACAGCACATGCACGTGCAAAACCCAGGCCCTTCACAAAGCCAAACCCTAATAGACCAAACAGCCAGTATGTTTTACCGAAGCTTGGATTATGTGAACAAACAAGTGAAAGAAGAATAGGGACAGTCTACTGAATTGCAACGATTTATAATTATAAAAAGAGATGCAAATACATTTTAAAGAAAAAAAAATCACTTTCGCGATTGATTTCCTAGTGGGTGGCATTATTCTCGATCATTGACACTTCTTTAGTATTATTACGGAAAGTGAACAAGTGTTTATGCTGTTTTATTTGATTTGATTTGATTTAAGAACCGACATCACATCACTCGGGGCATTCCCATTAGCGCTCCGTCTCTATCTTCAGCAGCCAGCGAAGAGTTCCGATACAAATGGTGCCAGGAGCATTCTGATTAAACGCCTGTCTTGCCTTTCCTCTGAGCCTCGAGCAACTGCCAGAACCTCTCGTCACCCCCAAAGCAAAAAAGCAAAAGTGATTGATTTCGCCCAAGTGTTCCTTCCTAGCCTGTAGCTTTCCAGACCTCTCGGGAGAAGCTTGCCCCTTTCCAAAAATTAGTGTAGCTTTACAGCAGCTATCTTCTCCAAGCCCTTTCCAAATGTGTTTTGTAAGGTGATGATTCTAAAGCCACTAAGCTTAGAATAATCTTAGAAAGGTTTTGGTAGTGGGATTAGATAGCTGTGCACCCAGTCACACGGTACTGATGCTGTCTTAATGATCAGGTTAAAACATTCAGCGATCTCTGCCAGGTCTACATCGCTCAAAGCATTCATGTAACCATACCTGACTCCATCAGGCCCTTGGTGCAGTGTCTTTCATTTTTTTTTTTATTTGTTTGATTTCTTCCACTTGTATCATGTCTTCTAAATGCATATTCTTCAAGGTGCCAGCTAACCTCTTTCTAAC
The DNA here is from genome assembly GCA_905116865.2 of Candidula unifasciata. Taxonomy (NCBI): domain Eukaryota; kingdom Metazoa; phylum Mollusca; class Gastropoda; order Stylommatophora; family Geomitridae; genus Candidula; species Candidula unifasciata. The sequence continues at coordinate 65,689 of CAJHNH020002031.1, forward strand.
TGCATCCCTGATATCTACATCATAATGATCAATCTAAGCCATAAACCTATGGAGAAAAACCTCCCCTTTCTCCTTGTTTATGCTGTTTTATAAAGTCCAACAGCAATATCGGGGTCAACACAACATGTTTATGCTGTTATATAAAGTCTAACAACTATATCGGGGTCAAAACGCCATGCTTATGTGGAAGACATGTGAATATAATCTTCTCATCCTGCCTCTCAGCCCTACAGGAATAAGCAGTCGCATCACGATTTGAAGATTCCATACGACTGATGGAGTGGGTGCTGAACATTGTTGTTTCGATCTTACACTAGACCATGGGGCTTTCAGGATCGTGATACTTTGGGAACTCTCAAGTGACCTGAATCCGTCAGAGACTTATCACTCATCACAGCCATAGATCTGATTGATTATGGGCTGGTGTTATTCATTGCCTCGAAGAGTCATCTAGAGAAACTCGAGCGCATACAGAATGAAGCTATGCGGTTGATCCTAGGATGCCCAAGAGACACCCCGAGTGTGTGCATGCGGTACATCCTTGCATTGCCGACTATTGCAGATAGGCTAACTGTGCTGCAGGCTAAGTCATACCTCAGTGCAGCTGCAGACAAAGAACACCCTCTGTATAAAGCTCTGGTTGCAGCCAAGGGTCATAGGCTAAAAAGAGAAAATTCGTGGATGGCTCGAGCAGAAGACACAATAAGACAAGTATGGATGCTAAAGAACATTTGTCGAGGAGAGGAGTGGGTTAGAGTACCTGAGGAAAAGGCTGACCTGTCTAGGGTCATGATCACTCTGGGCCGGGAGTGCAGAGAGTGTCCAGCGGGTGCTACGGAGGTGGAGGTCAACTTTTTATGTCCAAACAGCAGCAAAATCAAGGATACCAGGAGGGAGGTATGTACACAGCGATACTGCATTCTAGTATGCATGTCATAAAAAGCTTATTTCTTTAGCCGATAACTTGGGCAGTATTGCAAAGACCCTTTCCTGCCTGTGAAAAAACAACATAATATGTTTGGAATACACTGCCGAAGTTACTGAATCAGTGAGGCAGTAGATCTACAGAGGGCCCTGGTTGCTCGTATGGTGGTTGTCGAGAGAAGCCGCTCTGCGGAGGTCATTGGTCAGCCATGCGAACTACTTGACTCAAGGTCAAAAAAAAAAAAAATGATTGCTTTTCACAATGTCCGGACTTATTGTGAGAACAACAAAGTGATTTCAGGTAGCAGGGACATTGACATTTTTTTTTTTTTTTTTTTGGTTAAAAAAAAAATAAATAAATAAATATGATAAAAATAATGAAAATAACAATAATAATAATGATCAGATGAACAAGTTAATCATTTTGGTGGCGGTGATTATTACGCTCCCCTACGATTTATGTCTGTAGGATTAACACCACGGTGATGAGAATCCAACCGTAGCAAATCCGAGCGTATAACTATTATATTGTGGCACCACTATGGTTACTTAACTTGTACCCCAGTATTATGACGTCACTACGGTTACTTAACCTGTACCTCAATGTTGGGTTAGGGCACCACTCCAGTTAATTAACCTGTGCCTAAATGTCGGGTTGGGGCACTACTACAGTTACTTAACCTGTACCGTAATGTTAGGTTACCACTACGGTTACTTAACGTGTACCCCAATGTTAGGACACTACTACCGTTACTTAACCTGTAGCCTAATTTTGGGACACCACTACAGTTACATAACCTGTAGCCTAATTTTGGGACACCACTACATTTAATTAACCTGTACCTCAATGTTGGGGAACCACTACAGTTACTTAACCTGTACCTCAATGTTGGGACACCACTACAGTTACTTAACCTGTACCCCAATGTTGGGACACCAATACAGTTACTTAACCTGTACCTCAATGTTGGGATACCACTACAGTTACTTAACCTGTACCTCAATGTTGGGATACCACTACAGTTTCTTAACCTGTACCCCAATGTTGGGACACCAATACAGTTATTTAACCTGTACCCTAATGTTGGGACACCACTACAGTTTCTTAACATTTACCTCAATGTTGGGATACCACTACAGTTACTTAACCTGTATCTTAATGTTGGGATACAACTGCAGTTACTTAATCTGTACCTCAATGCGGGGACACCACTACAGTTACTTAACATGTACCCCGACAGTTACTTAACCTGTACCTCAATGTTGGGATACCACTACAGTTACTTAACCTTTACCTCAATGTTGGGATACCACTTCAGTTACTTAACCTGTACCCTTATGTTGGGATACCGCAACAGTTACTTAACATGTAAACTAATGTTGGGATACCACTACAGTTACTTAACCTGTACCTCAATGTTGGGATACCACTACAGTTACTTAACCTGTACCTCAAAGTTGGGATACCACTACAGTTTCTTAACCTGTACCCCAGTGTTGGGACACCAATGCAGTTACTTAACATGTACCCCGACGTTGAGATAGGGAACAAAACCGTGAAATAAAAACTCAGATATGAGAATCGAACAGGAGTAATTCCGAGATACGTTGTACACGGATATAACAGTTGCATTTGAACATCACTATGCGGGTTGTTTCAGCCGTACTGGTGTTACCTTTCCTATGATGTGAACAAAGAAGGCCGAGTGATAATTCTTAAGCTGTGTAGAAAAGAAACATGGAGATAGGTCTTGCTAGTCACACTATAGCACTTTTATCAGAAAAGAGAGAAATGTGTCAAAAGACAGTTACTTAGCCTGCAGATCGGTTTTGGCATGCAGGGTGTATTCTGACAGTACTAGGAGGTCATGACCTTTATGAAAAGCAGACACACATTTCAGCAAGTATTCAAACATTAGGGGAGATAATAACATCGCTATAAGTTGGTAACATCGTCGTGAGTGAGTTGTGTATCCTTTACAGGACGACGCCGACATTTGTTGACTGTTGGTTGTTTGTACTAGACAATTTTGGGTTCAGTAGTTTGCTATTGCTGCCTAGATGGTTGACGCCCATATCGTTATCAAACCAAACAGGTGTGTGCCAGATTACCAGAAGCTAAAGCAAGCATAGGTTGTAGGAACTATGAAACTGTGTATACCTCCTGGCCACAGCCGTCGCCCAAAATAATATGGTAACCAAGGGAAATAATTACAAACTGAAATATCGAAATGATACTAACGTTCATTGCACAGTAGTTTCAAAAGAACATATACGTATAGTTGCAAGCTTATTTTCATAACGTGGCACATTTCTGATGTTCTACTTTCTTTCTTTCTTTTGTCAAAATCTGCTTGTGCCGCTAGGCGTCGCAATCTATCAGATGATTGGCAACCGAGCCAGGGCGCGCTCAGTCGCTTCATATGCCGTGATGTTATGAAGTCTCAAGTTGTCCGTGACTCCTTCAATCCATCTTCTTCTTGGTCTTCCCCTGCCTCTTGGTGTTTCGATTTTCATGTTGTATGCTCTTGATGCTGGCATCGTTGGTTCCATTCTCATTAGGTGTCCAAACCATTTCATTCTTTGCTTCTCAATAAATTTAACGATGGGTATGGTTCCAATAGTTCTTGTAATCACATCGTTTCTCACTCGATCTCTTCTGGTTTTATTAGCAGCCATTCTCAAACATCTCATTTCACAGGTGGTTAGTCTTCTCTCGTGTTCTTTTGTTAATGTCCAAGTCTGACATTGATAACCTAATGTCGGTATAAAGATTGTATTTATAATTTGTCTTTTTATCTCAGCTGGGACAGCAGGCTGTTTTAAAATTGGGACAAGCTGGTATGCGACATTGTTGGCTTGTTGGATTCTTGCTTCGATCTCTCTGTCTATTTTACCATTGAATGTAAAGATACTTCACAAGTATTTAAATGCTTGCACTTGTTTTAGGCTGTGATCTAGAATCTTTATGTCGATGTTCTGTTGCTCTCTGCTTATGCTCATGACTTCTGTCTTTTCAGTATTGATCTTCATATGATGCTTGAGGCAACTGTCGTGTAGTAGGTTTATATGGTCTTGCAGCTGTTTACTATCACTGTGAAATAGGCATTGATCGTCGGCAAAGAGCAGCTCATTGAAGTCCTCTTGTTTATCGACATATGTTAGTGTTATGTCTATTTTATTTATATTGTCCATAAATATTATGAAAAATAAGGGTGATAATACACAACCTTGTCTTACTCTTGATGTTACTGGGAACCAGTCTGTGATGCCAGCTCTTGTTCTAATGGCGCTTTCACTTTGTCTATAAATAGCCCTAACACAATCTAAAATTGTTCCATTTATACCGTAGTTTTCAAGAACTTTCCATAATAAATTTCTGTTTACTCTATCGAAAGCTTTTTCTTGATCTATGAAAGCGATGTTCATTTGATGTCTGTGTTCTATTGTCTTTTCGCTAACTTGCCTTAAAACAAAAATAGCGTCAGTACACCCTCTTCCTTTCCTAAATCCGACCTGTGATGGGCTCAGGATCGGTTCTACAACGGATCTAATTCGTTGTTCCAGAATTTTGGCAAACATTTTTCCTATGTGGCTTAGAAGGAAGATGCCTCTGTAATTGTTACAATCTTGCTTATTGCCTTTTCTTTTCCAAATTGGGACTATAAGGGCTCTTTGCCAGTCTATTGGTACAGTTCTTTCATTCCAGGCTTTCCTAAATATGTGGAGTAGCCAGGTGACTCCAATTTCTCCACAAGCCTGTATTGCCTCAGCTGATATTCCATCAACACCTGATGCCTTATTTTTGGGACTGCATCTGATTGCTTCTCTGACTTCTTGTTCGATTATTGTAATCTGTTCCTCGTTCGTATATCTGGGTGTGGACGGTACTGTTTCCTCATTTCCTGTTACATTCAGAAGAGTCTGAAAATATTCTTTCCACCTTTCTCTGATCTTCCCCTCCTCATGTATGGGTTTGCCTTGACTATCATTGACATATTCAGATGGCTGGAATGGTTCATCTCTAGTTCTCATTTTTGCAATGGTTTTGTAAAACTGTCTACTAGATTTAGCACAAATTTTGGTAAGATTTTCCCCATACATGATCCAGGATGTTTTCTTTGATTGTTTAATTTCTCTTGCAGATTGTCGCCTGGCGATTCTGTACTTGATATAATCGTCATCTGAGCGGGATCTTAGCCATTTCTTGTATTGCTCCTTTTTACATTTCACTGCTTGTTTTACGTTATCATTCCACCATGCTGTTTTTTTCCTGAACGTTCCTCCTGTGTATCTAATACCACAGAGTGTTGTTAGGCAGTTCAGAAGAGTGTTCTTAAATTTTTGCCACACTGCTTCCACATTGTCACTTGGTGTTATTAGCTCAGCCATCTTCGCCGTCATTTCTGTCGAACTTTTGCTTGGTTGTCTAGATTGCTTAGGTGTCTTATGTCAATCATTGATGTACGTACTGATGTTTTGGGGTTTTTGTTAATTGTTGCTTCGCTTAGATATACGATCAGCGGTCGATGGTCTGTATTTAAAGAAATGTTAGGAATTACTCTTGCGTCTTTTACTAAGCTTTTTCTCTTTTGTCTTTTTAGTATTACTACTATCTAATATTTAAAAAAAACAAACGTTTGTCTGTTTGTTACCCACAGATGTTTGAACAGGATATGTGTGCATTGATGACGTGATGCTACCTGTCATATTTTCAAATAGGTGGCCATTAAAATTTGCTAAACAAATCTAAAAAAAAAAAAAAAAAAACGCACAGAATGGATTCATAAATTTTACCGGCTTTTAAAAACATTTTCCGCGCAGTTTATATGCATGACTTCGTGAGTGGAGTCGAATTAACTCGAATGCTAATATTTTCTTTTCTTTTGTTCTAGCGAAACATTTACAGTGATATTTCATTAAAGCCACGTTCGTACATGCTTCGGGACCCACCTCTCAAATTCACATTTGAACAAGATTGTTTCTTTTTTTTTTGTTGATTTTCTCGGAGAAGGGGCTGGCTAAACGGTTACAACGCTGAGCTTCGGTAGGGGGAGACCCAGGTTCGGCTGGTGGATTGTTTCCCTGGGTGGCAATATAAAAATTCACCTTCACAGTCGCGGTGACAGCACTAGACATGCGGTTCTAAATACTCAGGCTCAAGGACCTTCCTCCCCCTCCTGCATACACTCATCGGTGAGGGAGGGAAAAATAGTCAGTGTATATTTCTGGGGGAAAGGGGGGGGGGGGCGAGGGTATAAAGAATAGTGATGCCAAAAAGTGAAAACTGACAGAGCTTACTGTCACAGTAACCGCCATGTGCATCAAATCCTCTGGCTCACGACACCCCTGTACACCGACCTAGAAAGGTTGTATAACAGACAGTAGTGACATTATTTTAGTTGTGGTGGTGGTTCTAGTAGTTGTACTGTTACTGACTACACCCCCCCCCCACCCCCTAAAAAATGTTTCTTTAAGAACACGTGAAGGGTCGTATGAGAGGAATAGAACGGTTTTATAGTCAGTAAGTTACAGGAACAGTTAGCATCTATACATTAGGACAATTGCTGTGGCAGACGTAACCCCTATGGGTATGCTCAGTGTTCTGTGACGTGGAATATTTAATCACTAAGTCAGTGATTAGTGTGTTTCAAATTCATTCTATAATGTAGAAATGTTAGTGTACATTACAGAGCGATGTGCTGACCTCTGCATTAGTGATCGTTTTCTAGCGTATCACAGACATGTGACTGAAACGTGAACATGTGTCTCATAAGATGCGAGACTTCTGGTTGTACACGACTGTATAGAACAACGTCTTAGATGTTGTCGTGGTCCACTGTCTTAAACATCAGGTCTCACCTCTCAGTGAGATGTCTAACAGCAAAACCCGATGGGTGGACGATCGAGAACAAGTTAATGTCACAAATCTGTGGAGGCGGGGATTTGAAGATGTCACTGTATGCTGGCTGGTGTATCTTCTAGCTCTTGCCGTCATGCGATTGTCACGTTATTGTGACAAATAATTTAATGGACAAGGGAAACACATGCCATTCGTTTTCCAAACAAGGGCAATAACAGCACCTGATTTTTGTATTTTTCTAAAACATTGAATTGAGTTTTTTTTTTTATTTTTATTATTGTTATGAAATTGAACACGTCTCATTTATTACAAATTTCTAAGACCTGTTAATTTTACATAATTCAGGAAAAAGTACATTTTTTGTAAATAAATATTACACACCCGGCAAATATACATTCACTGAAGATAGGGATAGTTTCTTTAAAACGACGACAAAACGACGACGACCCTAAAACGTTCAGTATAAAAAATTGCAGACTCGTTTTTTTTTAAATATTTGGCAGGTACATTTAGTTATGTACCTTATGACTGTGAATAAAAGAAAACAGTTAATACACAATTGTTGACGTCATGACATAAGGACTTTGCCCAACATCAACATAGCGACAGTGGATGCATGCCCACATAGTACAGTTTGTTTGATCAAATATCACTGAGTGTGAATAATTTTACCTGTAAAGATCGCTGCTCACCGACACATCTCCTAAGTCCTCTATATCCACCCTCCCAAATGTTATGTACGATATGTAATTTCTCCCTCTGCCTATTACAGATACTTTACCGTGTGTCTTATCCCCACCGATTTCACCAGCCATATGCGGATAATATCAACGATGAGAACGATGGACCGGTAGTGTCTGGACTTTCTGATCGACATGCAGCTCTCATTGGTAAGGTAAACTAGACATACAATCATACTGATAATTGCACTTTAGAAATTGAAACTGCGCTAGCTGCTGAAGACGGGTCTGTAGCGTTTAAGCATCTGTTCAGGATGCTGTGAAGTCGGTTATTAACTCAACTCCACTAGGAAATACAGCTACTTTATCTCAAGCTTGGTTCATGTCATAAAAATAAATACATATGTGTCTTTGGTGTCTTGTTTTAAATTGTATGATTGTGGCTATATGTTGCCTTGTTGGGCATTTAAACATATTATCACCTGGTCTATTTGCAAGCAGGCACACCACTGTGCCACTAAAACTTCCAGGAAAACATGAACAAGTAAACGCTTTTTTGACGCCAGTGGTGAATAAAGCAGATATTACATATGTGTTTGTATGAGACATTATTCATAGTGGTGCACTTAAGTCCAATTGCCTTTACTTCCTACGACTTTCGTGATGTCATGCTTTGCCAGGGTCAGCATGGAAGCTGGTATCATTGTTTCTTCCCACACCCGTATGGTGTGGATTCGGATGCACAAAATTAAGGTTGGCATGCAAACGCATAGCCACTACGTGATTGCGGCTTTCGTAAGTCCTACAGGTAATTAGGAGATCAGAGTTATTGACTGAGTGATATACAGGTTTCAAGATCCTGTGGTACGTTTTCAATAAATAGACGATATTAGATTTAACGTTTCTCCAGCAGTTAGATATGGCTTTCAGTGTGTATCGTCTTTCGGAGATATTTGATTTCAAGTCGCTAGAAGAAACTATTCATCTTCGTTAGCTGACGTTCTTAACACATTGTCTGTGTTAACGTACTGTTATTTGTTAATTTATTGATTTTTGGGGAGCACAAAACTTTTATGTTCAGGAAAATAAACAGATGTTCCGATGTGATGATTATAGTTCATTTGCTTGACTCAAGATTGAACCTGTAGTTCGTGTACTTAGTCTGCCTAGGCATTGCCTACGTAGTTATATGTTGCTGTTGTGTAGCTCAGATTTTTTTCATATTCACTACCTGGGTTATGAACATTTTTCATGACCCCTGCACAGAAAAGCCCTTGTCTTTTCTTTACTTTTCCTGTTTTTTCTGTTCAGGTGGGAAATAATTATTGTCCTAACCACATTTTTTTTCTCCTCTCTAGCTACTTATTTTTTCTTTTATCTTCCCTCTAAATAACTATAAAATACTTAAAGGGTGTTGCATGTTGTTAGCTATTATGAAAGTGCTTGTGTCTTTTTATTAGAAAATGTGCAAGTTCTATCAAGCTGCCTGAATCAGTCGCAGTCAGTTCATCGTGTAACAATAAAAATATGCATTTTTCTCTAATGTTTTGTCATGATCATCAAGTACCTTGCGGACAGTCGTGAGTGATTATGCCTCTCCACAATCTGCGATCTTCAACAGTCTGTATCAGTTCGTGTAATAACACCCTTCTATGCCTTGACACAAGGCTGTCAAGAATCGGCTCGTCTTGTCTTCCTCTGTCTGTTTTCCCCACAGATCTTTCCTCTGGTAACAAGTTCCAATTTCCGTATTTTAATTACATAATGGAATAATGATAACCGTCTCTTTCTGAAGTTTGTGATAAGTTGTAATCGAACACTCGTATCTTGCAAAACAAATTGTGTTCTGTTTTGCTGTTGATTCAACCCCACCAGGACCGTACAGCGAGCGGCCAACAGCCGCTGATACTATCTATCCATATTCGGGTGAGAATAATCTGGTCACTAGTGCCAGAAAACCGGTTCAACCCATACGTTGGGTTATATTAGGGCCCCTGACAACAGCCGAAGTGGGGCTTTCAAACAACGAAAAGCTGAGACCCATACTATGACGCGTATGCATTGTTTCACGTTTTTTGGCTGTCGAATGACTTTTATAACGACATTTTTTTTTTAAATCACATCTTTGAGGCCTAAGAAATTCACAACCTCCAGCATGAGCATGAAGGTGGAAACGGTAACTGCATCTCTCCGATGGCTAGAGAACAAGATGCATACATATGTCGTAATTGTGACATACTTTGAAGGCATGCTGAGAAAGGTGAAGACTGAATGGCCAGCTTCGCTGTGAAGGTCACAGGTAGTGGGCATACTTTGAATCTTTTCTCTAGGCTATGCCGGCGAAGTTGGTAATCAACAGGCAGACAGAATGGCTGGATCTAAACCACTGGGTGGTGAACTGATACATGACAAGGCAGATGTGGTCAAAGACCTTTGGGAGTAAGCAATGGAATCAGTGGAGAAACAAGAGTTTTATGGTCTGGAGAGAATGAGGCATCTGAGTGTAACCAGAGGGCATGGCCGGCTGACTACAGTGAAAGTAAAGGTTAGGGAGGACATATAACCAGATTTGGACCGGTACCATCAGTATTGGAACTCAGCGCTGGCTGCTGAAGATGAGGACGGAACACGCATGGGACTGCCCCGAGTGGTGTAATGTCAATTCTTGACTCGACTCAACTCATATTTTTTTACGATGCATAATTTTATGTATTTGCATATCGGGACACTGCTATTGTTAAAATTGTTTTTTTAAAAAAAAAAAAAAAAAAAAAAAAAAATACTCAAAGAAGGAGTTGGCGCCTTGAGCCACCGACTTAGACATTACTAAGGGATCTGAGCCCCCCCCCCAGTACCTCCAGACAAACAACAACAAATTCCAAAATTGCAGTGTTCTCTCTGTGTCTGGGCCCCTGCATTGACTGTACACGTTATGTGCACGTTGTCACCAGCACACTGTTTTGTGTAGAAGAAAAATATACACCTGCACAATTTGTGTACAAAATAATTAGTGAAGGTAAGAGATCATATCCATGTAATTTGAGAATCAAAGAGTGGTTAACCATTGTCCTGGAAAATGATGAATACATTACTTCCCAAATGTGACACTGTCTATGTTACCAATGTACCAATCTACGACACAAATCGGTGTAAACAAAATAAAAATAATATCATAGATTATAATATCAAACCCACCCAGGACCTCACAACAAGCCATTAACATCCTGTAACACAACAAGCCATTAACATCCTGTAACACAACGAGCCATAAACATCCTGTAACACAACGAGCCATTAACATCCTGTAACACAACGAGCCATAAACATCCTGTAACACAACGAGCCATTAACATCCTGTAACACAACGAGCCATTAACATCCTGTAACACAACGAGCCATTAACATCCTGTAACACAAAGCCATTAACATCCTGTAACACAACGTGGCATTAACATCCTGTAACACAACGAGCCATTAACATCCTGTAACACAACGAGCCATTAACACCCTGTAACACAACGAGCCATAAGCATTATGTAACACAACGAGCCATTAACATCCTGTAACACAACGAGCCATTAACATCCTGTAACACAACGAGCCATTAACATCCTGTAACACAACGTGGTATTAACATCCTGTAACACAACGAGCCATTAACATCCTGTAACACAACGAGCGATAAACATCATGTAACACAACTAGCCATTAACATCATGTAACACAACGAGCCATTAACATCCTGTAACACATCGAGCCATTAACATCCTGTAACGCAACAAGCAATTAACATCCTGTAACACAACGAGCCATTAACATCCTGTTCCACAACGAGCAATTAAAATCATGTAACTCAACAAGCCACTAACATTCTGTAACACAACGAGCCACTAACATCCTGTAACACAAAGCCACTAACATCCTGTAACACAACATGCCAACATTCAGATTACAATTATATTCATGTCAGGAATCGCTGTGGCTAGACTCTCGCCTGCGGATCTGAAGGTCGTGGGTTCGGGTCCTGACGGTGCCATAATTTTTTTCTGTTTTTTTTTTTTTTTAACAGATCTTGGCTTCCAGGTCAAACCAGCTTTGAGTGGGTACAAGGTGAGGTCTTAGGAAGTAAAGTCATGGGCCTGATGCTGACAACATCTAACAAAAATATATGTGGACTTTATGCCCAATACTTCTAGAAGCGTAACAAAGCGACCTTTACTCTCCTTTTACTTACACATTTATATCGTCTGAGAATTAAAGAGTGGTCAACCATTATTATTGTTTCAGGACAACGACGAACACAACGTTTGCTGTCTCAATGAGATAGTGTCTGGGTTGCCAAATT
>CAJHNH020002031.1:80000-128559 GCA_905116865.2 Candidula unifasciata
CTGCACGGGATACCCGTAACAGTTTTTGTATGGCCCGTAAATATTTTAACTTAATTCACTGCACCTAATAACAAAGCCGTTACAACTTTCGAGCACACCTGGTACACTGTTACATATCAGTAAGTCGCTATTTCGTTGTCAAGGTTGTCAGATCAAAAATCTTTGACAGGTACGCACAGGTGTGCCTCATAAAACAGTTAAAAACAATTAAACCGTTCCAAGAGACATTTGTTCAGGAAAAATGTGATGGTGCCACAATTTGATTTCTACATGATAAAAACATGATTTGCTAACATTGCAAAAACGTGGCGGGAATGCAGCTCTAGTCATTTCATATACGTTGTGGAATATTTACAAGAAGAACAGTCTCATTAATCGGGCTAGCTGTGATAAGGCATATGTTAATAAGACAGGACACATAAACTACATACTAAAATCAACAAACTATACTTTGCCGATGACCAGGACTTTATAGCAGACAGTCATACATTGCAAAACTGCTACAGATAAATGAATAATATGAAGGAAATAATCTGAGGGCGATGGGATTGGGAAGACAATGATCAGCTTAAGCAACGTATATTGCCCCCAACAACCACAATTCCGGGCATATCAATTAAAGATCTCATTATATATTCACTGTATATTGAAAACAAATCAGGTGACAGTACACATCCTTGTCGTACGCCCTTCTTTATGCTTTGAAATGTACCTAAACAGTTGTTTATTCTTATAGCTGCTGTTTGCTGCCAATACATAATCTTTATTATTCGTAGATCTTTCCCATTAATGTTTAATTTTTCTAACAGTTTGATTACTTCTTCATTCTTCACACAGTCAAATGCTTTTGTATAGTCTATGAAACATAAGTACAAATCAGTTTTTACTTCTATAGCTCTTTCTGACAATGTCCTTAGGATGTATATGGCATTGTTTGTACCTTTTCCTTCTACAAATCCACATTGTTCATCGCTGATTTCTGGTTTAATTTTGTTTCTTATTCTTCTCATAATTATTCTCAGTAATATTTTAGTCATGTGATTCATAAGACTTATTGTGCGATGGTCTTCATATTTTAAAGTGCGTGGTTTCTTTGGCAGAGGTATAAATATGGATTTTAAAAGGTCATTTGAAATATACCCACTATTATAAATATCATTTAAAAGTTTAGTTATTATTTCAATTCCAAAAATTTCCCAGTGTTTCGATTTCTTCCAGTGAGATGTTGTCTGGCCCGGGCGCTTTTCCTTTCTTCATATGATGTATTGCATCCTCAACTTCTGCAGTCATTATTGGTGGACCATCATTGTTGGTCTGCTGTTCTACGTCTGGTCTATTATCATCATACAATTCCCCTATATACTCTGTCCATCTGTTAATTATATTACTATGTCCCATTAATAAGTCACCATCTGTTGATTTCAAACATCCAGTGCTGTTGTGTGTCATCTTTCCTGTTAACAAATTTATTTGTTGGTACATGGAATGTGAGTCTTTCCTGTGATTTTCCCCAATCTCTGTACACATTTGATTCAGCCAGGCTTCTTTAGCCACTTTGCATTTGTTCACGATTTCTTTTTGTATTCTAGAGTATTCTTCTTTATCATTATTTTTCTTCCTTTTTTCATCCATCAACTGCAGAATTTCGGTTGACATCCATTTCTTTTTTGCAACTCTATGGGTTGGTGGAATTGTCTCTTTTGATGTCTGCTGAATTGACTCACGCAACATATCCCACTGTTCATCAATAGTCTGTATAATTTCCATTGCATTATACCGGTTTTGTACAGTGACACTGTACTGTTCCTTAATTTCTTTATCCGTTCTAAAAATTCCTAAATTTAACTTGATGTTGTGTGGTGTTTTTCTAATGTTTTTTAGTTTTATTCTAATTTTTCCTACATTTGGAACGTGGTCACTAAAGCAGTCTGCCCCTGGTCTAGTTTTTGCTCCAACTAAGCTGCTCTGGAATCTTCTTGAAATCAAGATATAATCAATTTGATTGCGGACATTACCACCAGGACTTTTCCAAGTCCACAATCTTCGAGGATAGTGTTTAAACCAGGTGTTACCTATTATCATGCTGCGCGACTCAGCCCATGCTATTAATCTGTCACCTCTCACATTCTTTTCTCCTAGTCCATAGCCACCCGTTATTCCGTACACTTTTGCACTTCCTATTTTCGCGTTGAAATCTCCAAGTACCATTGTTACTTCACAATTTTTGCATTGATCAACAGCCATGTCCAACTCGTCATAAAATGCGTCAATATCTTCCTCTGAACTATCTGCTGTTGGGGCATAAATCTGTTCTAAGTTGATATCAAACGGTCTACCGCGATGTTTTACTAATAGTACTCTATCTGATATTGTCCAAAATTAACAGTTTTTGAGTTCTTTGGATCTAAAACAATACCAACTCCCTTACTATATTCCTTCCACCCGAGTAGATAATTATGTGCTGATCTGAAAACTTTTCCCCTGCTAATGGCCATCGCATTTCACTAATTCCTAATATGTTGATGTTCATTCTCTTTTTTTTCATCTTGATGTTATCCAGCTATCCGTTTTGTACGAGTGTTCTGACATTGTATGTACCAATGTTCATGATGTTTCTACCATTTACTTTTTCCTCAGTAACTGGATGACGGTCGGGTATCACCCGTAGAACATAAAGCTCCCAACCGGACGAGGTGATTCGACCGGAATTCCCATTCACGTCTTTATCTGAATAGGTATTATTTTGAGGCATGATTTTCTTGGGATAGTACAGCGGTGGTTTCCCCTTGCCTTCCGCCGGTTTGTATATGGTTTGACTCCAATAGCCTTTGTCTAAAGAGACTTACCCTGCAAGGCAGCAGGGGGAGAGGTTTTGGCGCCTCTTACCACGCTGATGGCCATGTCGTAGAGTTTTGAGGTATTTTATAGAGTTAGCTGTCCCACCAACTAACTCGCCTCCTCTCAATGACCATCACCTGTTTTGGTCCACGGCCACTTATTCAATATATTCGTGGCTAACATCTAGCATTGTGGCACCTGGTGTTTATTGCTCGTTTTGGTGTCGTTCTGGTGGTAAACGTCATCATCGTCTTTTCTGTACCTGCTCTAGAAATATATTACTCGGTTAAAAATGTCTGACACGTCCACACAGTGTACCGTATAAATGTGAACTGTTGTTACCGGAAGCACATATCAATAAGGCGAATATCTACCAGTGGTTGAACACCATTCTTTGTTTCTCAGGCAATTTCCTAGTGGCCTCACAACAGTGTATGTCGAGCTCAGCTCCTGAAATCTCTCACTTGTGCTGTCAGCGTAGACATCTGTTGATCCTTCAGTTCAAGTGTCATATTTAATTTTTTTATTTTTTTAAGGGCGCCTGTTGGATTTTGTTACTATATGTTTATTCCTTGCTCCTAATTATGTTCCTCTGCAGGGATAATCTTAACACCGTTCTACCACCGATGCCCAAGATGTCAATATAACACACTTGCTTTATTATGAACGTTGTTTCCGTCTTGAAAAATTAAACTAAAAAAAAAAAAAAAAAAAAATTACCTACGAAGAGAACTGCCTGCCTACATCATTAGAGGCTGTTGTTCTTCATGGAAGGTATCTTTTTCGTAGTTGCTGGAATAGTGGACAAGCCTGCAGAATATGCTCATGTGTTTGTAGTCTCATCTGATATACCTATTGTGGGACTTACAGTCGTTATGTTATGTATGTAAAAGCTGCGCCTATAGTTTGCTGTTCTGAGACGAAACATTGCTGTATATTGTTTTCTGTTAAACCTGTTGAAAAACATATGTTTATAACACAATGCAAATTATGTTACATGTGATGTCGGATACGATTACATCATGGGTGGACACATCAGCTCAAATTATTTTTACAATTACTTCTCTATCGATATTTCTAGGTATTACAACCTGACCAGCATATATCTATTATAGCTATTATGATCCCACTCCCCCCTCCCCCTCCCCTCTAAAAAGAATTATAACAATATGGAGAAAAACAACTTCAAATACATTTTTTACACAAGGGTGAAAAACCGTGTCCATATTTTCGTTTGTGAAAAACGTGTGGGCGTTTTATTAAATCGGATATTATGTAATACACAAGTAATAAATGCTAATAGACACTAAGGGTCAATCAAGTTATTAGAATCAAGTAAAATCAGATTTAATGTTTGAATATACACGAACCGTTACTTTCAACGATGTAGGATGTGTAATTGTACGAATAGGTTAACTGATAAAAATAATTTCGATTATTGTACTTTTTATTTGCTACTATTAGCATATATACAGTTTGATGTACCTTGGGAATATCAAATGTCTATGCAGCCTCTTATGACACTTCAGCCATTATCCAACACAGACTTTGAGGAACTTTACAGTCCATTAACTCTAGTATTCTTTAATCATGTGCCCTGCCAGACGGCGTGGTCACTGATGTCTCTCTACAGATCTCGGTGCTTGATATTTTGGATCGATTCCACATTTTACATTCCTCCATGCCGTCGCTTCAGGTCGTCTATCTTAGTCGGCTACTTCCTCTTCTATCGTTTATCATCAGTGTCATCGTGAATCTCTCCAATGCTTAGCTTTCTATCACATGACCGGAGAACACCAACTCGTTTTTGCAATTTCACATAGTTTTATAATTCCACTTCCAGGCACTGGTGGTTTGTCACTACGGCTAGCGGATATTCTTTGGGCAAAATGTATTTTTAAAAAAAAAACATTTCCGGATCAGACCGTTTGATTGCAGAGTTTTTCTCAGGAATTACTTCTTTGACAATTACTTTTCTTGTAAAATAGTCCAGTCTTATAATTAGAGGTTCATTTTTTTCGGTGATCTACTTACTATTTAGTACACTCTTTTACATGTTGAAACGTGCAGTCAGATATTAGGAGTTTCCCTTTCAAGTATAAGATAACCAACAATGTATGAAATGACACATTTACTAATATTGATGTATACCCACAAAAGTGCAGTAAAGATATGGGTGATAGAAGATAAGATAGAAACCACAGCCGTCTTGTTCCTGTCCTAAACTGCAATAAATGTTTATTATTGTATATCAACGTATTCGACATACTGGTGAAAAAGAAATACTAATTGTGAAAGATATCGTTTGTGTTTAATTATTCTCATGTCAGTAAAAAATATGTGCTGACACTGACTATGAGCTAGACCTTAGTAAGGGATTAATTCCTTGAAATTGCAACAAAACGCCTAGACACATACACAATGACGAATGAGTGAATGGTACAATTGTTTTATAATAATTGACAACAAGAGATACAAGCACAAAACACAGGTATAAAAAAAATCATCAACAAGGGAAACAATATAACGAATATGTTGATACTGTTGTATTCAGAAGTAAAGTTAGGGGGACAAATGAAACGGGCATTCGGCCTGCATGGATTACTCGACATCAGGCAGTCTATATTACTGTGTAAATCTTTATGGCATGCATGTAACAGTGTTTATATGACTCATACATATTTGGAGGTGATAAATTACACATTATAACAAACACGTTGCAACTTCCCAGCACACTTGGAAGTCTGTTACATTTCAAATTATCTCATCCATACAATATTTTTTTGCAGGTACACACAAATGTGCCTAATGAAAGCACATTTTTAAAATAGAAAAACGTCATCAAGGTCTTGGTCTATCAAACATATCATGTTTGGTCATATTCTGATTTCCACATAATATAAACATGTTTTGTTGCCATTGCCAAAACGTGACGGAATTGCATCTCTAGTCATTTCACATGAGTATTGAAATAATAGAAATACGGACAACCTTATTAATGGGGCTAGCTGAACGGTAACAAGAATGTACGTATATGCTACATACTAACATCAAGGAATGCAAAAAGTCATAAACTACCTAATTTAGTGACGGCTAAAGAAGAATATAAAAGCAAATAATGAAAGAACCAACACTGGAGTCATGCAGATCATCTGGCTCCACACAACATTTTACACACATATCCACCCGAAATGACTAACCCGTTCTTATTTCAGGAAGACAACTATAAGACCACTATGGTCACACGAAAAATAGTTTCACATTTCGAAATTGTTCAAATTCAAAAACTGTTTTCAGTACTTTTTGGCAAAAAAAAAAAAAAAAAAAAAATACTCAAAATTTCAAAACTGTAAATGGTGGTCCAAAGGACGTTGTGTGGAAAATCCCCCCTCCCCTTCCCCCTCCCTCCCCCCCCCCCCCCCCACGAAATACGCCTGGCTAAATCAAAGGGAAACAACACAAACTGGAATCACTTAGTAAGACGAGAGAAGACATGCATAAGTAACAACAGGGTGGATGACGAGCGGTCTGATTCAGATGGAAGCATCAAGCCCAGAAATGGCGCAAACACTAGAATTCAGTCACGAAAGTGACTCAAATAACCCAGACCACAAATATAGACGGAGACTGCTAGCAGCCTCGGCTAGCTAGCAGCAGTCAGAAAGTGGTCGAGCTTTTCATTTTTTTCTCAAAAGTACTTGGACTTGGACGTGAGAGGTTACGAGAGTGGGCGGGGTTTGAGGTGAAAGGACACTACTTGAAGAGAGAAAGTCTTTCGTACAACGTCACTACATCCAGTATGAGGGTGGAGTTAGAGACAGTAACGGCAGCTTTCTGATGGCTTGAGAACAGGACAGACAGTCATGCGATTTTAACAGACTCACAGAATGTTCTTCAGAAATTTGAAACTGGTGTCCTGTGATCAGTTTGGTTTGCATTACTAGAAAAGAACCATATCAAAGGCATATTATGAATGTTCTGCCGAGGAAATTCAGGTGTGCAAGGTAACGAGCAGACTGATAGATTAGCTACTGCCTCTCCTCGGGCATTAAGCTACTATATTATAAAGCAGATGTAGTGAAGGCTCCATAGGATCGAATAAACAGTGCAAAAGAGCCGACAAGAAATCCATACACTAAAAAACTAACAGCCGGAAAAGAAGAGGGAAGGGGGAGGGGGGAGGGGGGGGGGTTGAGTAGAGGTTCTCGAAGATATTTACCATTTGGGAGGAAGCAGTGACGGTCTTTTAATCAGGTTGCACCTGGTAGCATAAACATAACAACTCATCGTTGGTTACTGAAGAAAAGGATGGATCACATAGAGATAAGAAAGTATGTCTACCTGGGAAACGAAGAAGGGAAATAACTACCACGTTTTATATGTCTCTAAAGATCACTAAAGCTATCGAATGTGATGTTTCTTACAGCCATAATTTATTCTTGAATTCCTATAATAGACATAAAATATTTAAAGGCAGAACTTAGATTTCTAGACGGTGTAATGTTCACATATAAATCAAACAGTGATCTCTAGCAACAAATAATTTTCCAAAGCAAGATTAGTTCCGCTGACGATGGTACTCGTAACACTACAAATTTAAAATGCTTGAAATCTATGTTGAGTATACACCCGAACGCATTTTTGGCAGGTGCACACATTTGCACCTTGTAATGTTACAGAACAAGCATACGTGGGTTAGAATCAGTAGACAAGTTTACATTTACTTGTATGTCCGTCTCTGTGATCTGAACAGACCCTGTATTCTGTTCCCCATACACCGGATCCCACCGTGAATGCCATGTCAGAATCCAGAGCCAAGCATCACATCGGTCGCCTTTGTCTAAAAAATAGTACCTGGTACCCACCCAAGGCTAGGTGGGATGCTTACTGAATGAACGGACTGGTTATTATTATTGAGACAGGCACACAGCTACTACTCTCCTAACGCTGAGGTAAATACAAAACCTGGTATCCAAGCACCTATGGACTTCCCTGATGTGCAGCTTGGATAATCAATCGATTAAATAACTAACAACTACTATCTTCTCTTTCACCTGTCTAGGATATCACAAATTACCTCACTAGGTGCATCTCCATGTACCTGCTAAACACTGAAATATACTGAGACGTAAAGATGTACATGTGTGATAATAAAACCAATACATGTTGGTTCTGTTACACACATTTTACAATGAGTTGTCAAACAACAAGTACAGTCACCTACTGATCCAACAAGGAACTTCACATCAATTCCGATTAACTAGTTATGTAATTCAATCTGTTGACTCAAATGCAATAATGCACACCAGATGTCAGAATACGCAATATAAAGTTCGTTTGCTTATTTCTTTCAGGCCTATGAATTTTGACAGCCTTGGTCCACATTACAAAATGTGGTCCCTTAACAAAAATGGTGGTGTACTAAAAAGGCAAAGAGAATGTAATATACTTCAAATCTTTATAAATGTATACATTTTTGAAGAGAAATAAATGCACATTTTCAATATGTTTAATATTGTTTTCGTTGGGTAGGGTGGAAAAATTCAGCAAGTGTTAATTTCACAATAACATAATTAAACAAAAAAAAATTTCTTTGCTTACCATGGTTTTGCAGCCACTGGAGCAGCGAATATCCAAATTTGAGAATACAATTTTATATTTTGTTAACAATCGTAACAAACTGTAAAGTTATATTTCTGGGTTAGTTTGTACTCAAGAGCCCCTAGTTCTCACAGAGTGCTGAACAACATATCTATATATATAAAAATCAATGTGTGTGTGTTTGTTTCACCCCTATAGACTCGGAAACTACTGAACCGATTTAGCTGAAATTTTCAGGATATGTTTGTTGTGATACCGGATTTTGAACCGTCGTGGTTTGAAATTCAACCTGTCACTGTTAGAGATAGGTGACCACAATTAATGCCAAAATATACGCAACTAATATTTATAACTTTAGTGATTTCTAATTATAGCCACGTTAGTAATTGCGCATGCGCCGTATTTACCATTCGCCGGCGAGTTACGTGCAGCCAACGCCTTCTCTAATACTAATACATAGAGTAGGTCGTGGTACAGCAACCAAGACTATCTCTATATTTGCCACAATAACCATATCGATGGGGGGGGGGGGGGGGCAATCGAGGACTATCTCGACGTCGGCGCAGACAGTGACTGCGACATTAACTTCATTAACCGTGTTAGACAGGTGCAATTTCTATTTCATTAATATATCTGGAGTATCTGTCTACGAGAAAACAATTGCCTGCGGTTTTGAATTGTGTTTTAATCGCGACACAGTAGTAGGGACACATATGTCTAATAGTTGTGTTCTCTTTTCGTTGTTCCGATTAAGTGGCTGCTTGGTCGAATGGTTAGAACACTGGGTTCAAGTGCGGTAGACCTGGGTTCGAATCCGCAGTAGTTAAATTTTTTTTTTACCCCGGACTAAAATAATATCCTCATCTGCTCTGTCGTGGTGACAGCACTAGCCATGTTGCCTTAATATTAAAAAAAAAAACAAAAAAACAGTAAATGGGTAAACCATTTGATAATTAAATTTGACCATTTCGCATACTTATGATTGCATTGTTAAACTTTCCGATTGCATGGTTACGCTGAAATTTTATAGATTTTCATTTATTTTCTTTTAGATTCAGTTATTTCATCTGTGTTGGAATTTTAAGCTGTGCTGTTTACAATGGCGTTCATTTCCTAATTATGGTGTTTTTTTCCTGTGTTCATTTGCTTTTCAAGCGTTGTTTTTTTTCCTTCCAACTACTTCAATGTGGGAAAGAGTTGTCGGTGAATTTGGGGGGAGGGGGGGGGGGGGGCAAACTATTAACTGCTTTACCCACTTAAAGTAGCAGCAGCAGTAATAGTTGTGGTTAAGCTGTTACACCATAGTGCTCTCATGTGAAGACCGCCGGTAAGGATATGGCGTTCTTCTGTCGGCAAGTGAAATTATACATCCTAGCCTGACCAGTCTGTGGCGACAGCACTAGCCATGCGGAACCAAATCTTTTGCCTCACGACTCTCTGTCTACTCCGATGGTAACACAGATAGCAGTGACATTATTTTAGTAGTTGTACTGGTACTTGAAGGATGATGTGGTAAATATTTCACTAGCCCTATTCACTACCTTTTACAATTCCTGCTCCTTTTTTTAGTCCAGATGGACAGGGATGTCAATATCAGTTACAGCAACAACAAAATATCGCCAGTTAGTGATTTTCAAATCCTTCGAAGAGGGAGAGAGCAGTAGTCGGTGGAAGAGGGGAGGGGAGGGGGGTAATGACTTAAATTTAAGAGAACTTAAAGAGCTTTACACGTGATTTTCAAGTTCTCATTACCTAATTTGTATATATTTTACTAACGCTACCTCCGCTTTTCTATTTTTTACGACTTACTTTGTTATTCACAAGTACAGTTGTAGCTTTACTTCCGTCTCCTATAAAAATACAAACAGCTTTAGCATGTGATAACCAAATAACCACTTTTGTAACCAGTTTTATTAGCTGTGGTTTAGCTGTTGCTCTGTACATCGCTAACGTGAAGCGAAGACACATTTCTATGTTCTCTATTTTCCATGTAGTCAAATTACGCCACAGCAACGCGTGGCCGGGTACAGCTAGTTAGGGAATAAATGGCAGAAATATGGGTCATTACACACACAGTCTATTTACTTTGTCGAGTTATATACAGAATGAAGCTGCAATGATTTCAATGTAGCTTAACCAAGGTATAGTACTGTCTATTTGTATGGTGCACTTTCCTTCTCTTACACTGAAAGTTTTCTTCGTTTCCCTTTAAGCCCAATGTTTTTAGCGTTTTTGTATCCCATATATGTATATATGTATATATAATAAATATTTATATATAATTACGGACGGCCCATGACAAAGAGTGAAGCAACTAACTCTAATGGACTTACGTGATATAACTTTGACTACAGTCGACCTGTGGAAAACAAAATACTTATTACTGCAGAATGTTTGACTAGAATGCTCAAAAAATGAAAGCAAGGTGCTCAAATGCATTAGAACGTTTAGTCTCAAGTATTTATAAACAGTGTTAAATACAGCACAAACAGTGAATGGAAAATTCAACCGAGAAAAGAGCGCTCAAACTGCCACAGTCAACATGAAACCAAGAAATACGTTATTGGAAATGAACAGATATGAATGTTTTATTACAACACAAATTATGTATGTATACGTGTCCACCCACCCCACATCAACATACCCCACTAAATCAAAGCGAACCGACCGGCTGATTTAGATCATCACATGGAAACAGCATTTATTAAATCACCGCAACGGCCGTGTGTCGAATAATTTGCATTTATTTCAGGAAGACATACGTTAGATCCTTGAGGCCACATATTAGGATATTGTGTATTTCTGAACCTACAGAGTGTCAAAATTCTACATTTTATTAATATGAACATGATATACATTCAACAGTTTAAAATAGTAAGAGCAGGGCGGGGTCTAGCGGTATTTGTGCGAACATAGTACTTCAACGGGACGCTCAGAAAGAAGCGTGGACCAGTAATATCATATATAAGAACATATCAACAAGAACGTAAATCAGGACAAGGATATCACTGAGAAATGATATGGCAAATTAGCTCAGGAGTACAAACATTTTTTCTTTGTCCATTTTTGAGATCATCATTCTCGCACTTCCGACATTACCATAAGTGCTCTGATCCCCTCACGAGAGTTTCTCCAAGTGTTTTTTTTTTCGTCCAACAGCTCCCATTCTGTTCTGGTTGATGTAACGACGGGTGGCTCCCGCCTTGTATTATGTTTGGTGGCTCAAATTGGTACACTCAGAGTATGCAGTCCCTTGAGCGAAAACGTATTTCCCAGGGAACTAAAAGCCTCACAGCGTTTAGTCTCTCGTATGGTGTTGATGATTTCTCACACATAAACACACACACACACACACACACACCCCTTTACCCGCCCCCCCCCTCTTTCCTCACATTAAACCTGTAAACAAAGATATGAAATAGAGACTTGTGGCATCACGATGTTTTCAAATCATCACTGCTGAATAAACTCGAATGACATTGTGTTGTTGTTGCCGACTGATGTGATGCAAATGGATACTTTTTAATTCTTTTTTTTTCCTTCCTGGGCCTGATATATTTTTTTTTCGTTTGTTATGGATGTGGATGTATGTATCAGAGGTGTTATATATGTTTTCTTAGACTGAAACACCCGATTTCACCGACACATGTTCTAGTGATTATGATGCGCTATACAGTAAGTGTTCATTCATTGAAATATGCAGTAAAATACACACGCACACACACACACACACACACACACACACACACACACACTCACATACACACATGCGGGCGCGTACATAACAATGATCGCGTATGTTTTTAAACTGTGTTTGAGGTCATCAGGGGACACAAACACCTTCGGTGGATACAGCCTGTACGTCAACAAGGAATGCGATACAATCTACTTATTGATAAAGATCAACTGAAAAAATAGGAGTATGTGACGAATGGTTATGGCATTCTTCATGCATCCATTCCTTGAAGCCAAGCTGACATTAGTAGGTTGTAACATCTACTTGTAATTCAAGCAAGACAATATGTTAAATATATTTTCATGCTGATGCTTGATAGGTATCATACAAAAACGTATTCACTGCAGCTGTCGAGCAAACCTATCCGACTGCTCCCACCCAAATGCATTCATTCCAAAGGTGAATAACTGATTCCAATTTTAAGGCAGGTATACATACGTTTGTCTTATAACTGTAATCGGTGGCATAGAAACAACCTCACTTAGGAACAGTTTTCTGCATTCCTGTCCAGGTGTGCAATTTTCACTTACTCAGAGAAGATCTGCAATGTTTACTACCTGCATTTATTCATCGAAAATGCTGCATTATTTTATAATCCCGTGTCATGACACATTTGTAGTCGTGTCGTGTCTACAGCCTTCTTTCAGGTGTACCATCGATCATTGCTGGTAGAGAAGCTCTAAGTGAGTTAACCACCATGGCAACACACAGTTTTGGAGATCCATTGCAGCCTTACACTACAGCGCAAGCGACATCTCTTTAATTTGTAACATTTTATTTCCTATGCCATTTCAGCAGCGTCGTCTCTACGTGTGGGGGCCTACTGAACATTTTTACAATATAAGTTTTTTTTTTTTTTTGTGTGTTTGTGGAAAATTTAGATGGACATAAACTTTTTTTTTTTTTTGCAAAGACTGGTCTATTGTAATTAGTTTGGTCGGCTGGCAATTAAGCTAGTAAACCAATCTGGATATCCATTAGAAAGTTGTATTTGTTGATGAGTTTCAAATTATGTGTGTAGTGTGTCGCTGGAAAGATCTTTCTACCGCGGTTGAAAAATGTCCCCACAAGGTCATGCAAGTATCGCATGGCTGCAGAACGTTAAAATGGATATTCAGGACTGTCTTAGAGTCTTTACATTTCAATAGTTTTATCAACTCTACTTTTAACTGAAATGTCTAAAAGGCCAAGGTATTGCTATTTTTATGTTGTATGGACACTGCGATGTTTTTGTGTATTTCCTCCATGCACTCTGGACTACTGTTTAGGGCTGCCGCAGTTCGTACTTGTGTACACAATTAGTAATATTTTACCCATGCTAAGCAAAATGGTACTTTTGGTACACTGTTTGATGTTTTGGTAGATTTGAGAAATATTGCATCAAAATTTTAAATGTTGACATTGTGCTAAACATTGTAAAAAGAGGACTGGGAACTCCCTGCTGTGTCTGGACTTAAGATTGTTTTGTATTGTGTTGACAATCACAGTCGTTACTAGATTATGTGCAAACAGTCGCATTTGGTAGGCCTTTTTATGCAGGTAATCGCTTTCGTCACTTCTGTATGTGTGAATAACTCTGTCAAATATAAAAGCAAATAAAGAAAGCAAATGATTATTCACCATCAAACAGTCTTTATTATTGTGTATATCTTCACTGCACGCCTGTAACATTTTGTGTATCACGGATACATTTTTCACGCAAAATATTACACTTTATAACAAATCCATTGTGCCTTTCGAGCACACATGGCAGACTGTCACATTTCACTAGCACACTACATAATTTACAATCAGATGTACCATATGAAAGCAGCTTCTAAAATAGACATACGTTCAAAAAAGTATGTGTTTATAGCAAAAATATGAAGGATGGGTAACATTTGATTTCTACACGATATAAAAATGATTTGTTGTCGTAGCAAAAACATCACAGAAATGCATCTCTCATTTCATATACGTATTGGTTAGGTGTCGGCTCTGTAGCTAAGTCGATGCGAACGCTTCGTAATGCGGGAGTACTGGGTTAGACCCAGCTGCGGGCCATACTCCTTGCGTTGGTTTCAACAGTGGTATCAGGGAGCCGACCGTCTAGAAAGCAATGGCAAACTACTGGACGTAAATTTGCCAAGTGAAACCACACAACAGCCAGGGGTTGATGGGGTTGGTTGTCTGACTGACTGACTTTCCAA
The DNA here is from genome assembly GCA_905116865.2 of Candidula unifasciata. Classification (NCBI taxonomy): domain Eukaryota; kingdom Metazoa; phylum Mollusca; class Gastropoda; order Stylommatophora; family Geomitridae; genus Candidula; species Candidula unifasciata. The sequence continues at coordinate 94,365 of CAJHNH020002031.1, forward strand.
CCCACCAGGACACCACACAAGCGATAAACACCCGATGACACAAAGTGCCACCATGTGGATGAGGATCGCCGTGGAGAGGTCCCAGAAACCTCGTTCAGACAATTGGCCATATGTATGGCCTGCCTATATTGCAGCCCCTGGCAAAATCCAGGGTGGGGCTTCAAATAACAAAAAATTTCGTCCTAAAAAGGACGAAACTGGAATAATAAATTGGGGTTGGTTCTGCAACGTCCTGTAAAGGATACGCAACTAACCTTTTATTGGTTAGGTATAGCAAAGGGCCGTTTTGTTTCGTTTATTTAGCTATACATTTTCATCCGTAACTAGAGACGCAACCACGACCAATAAAAGCAGCCCGTAATTGACGGTTATTGAGAAGTTATTTTCCCATGCTCTTTTCGTGAAAGATCAAATGGGAGCAATTATTAGGAGTTATTGGAGAGATGCAAGGCTTTGACCTGAGTTGGTTTTGACGCGTAAACAATAAATCGATGAAACGCAAAGAATTAACGGTAATAATTTCGTAAATTTCTTCTTAATTAGACAGATTACCGCAATCTGTGGTGTATTTTTTTTTAATTCTGCGTTAATGTTTATATTAGTATTGACAATTTCACAAAGATTGGCTGAGCGCAAATGTTTAAAAAAAAAAATTTAGTTGCTTCACTCTTTTAAATCCAACATGTTTGCACTAGGAGACCGTTTTTTTTTTTTTTTTTCCGCATTATAATTACCTTAAAATAATTATTAAATTAGCTAACGTTATTTTAATATTGTTTTACAAATCCACAACCATTGTAGTGTTTGTGTATGCATATGTCATTATTTAGAGCTTTGCGTATTTTTGTTTGAGATATCTTATCCTGATCACCTCCAAATCCCAATAATTAGTGTCGACCATCATTGCGCATTTTCTAAGCTGATTCTTTAGTAATTAACTTTAATTACTTAGTAAATTATTAATGTTAAATGAGCTACTTTTTAAACATCTACAACTCTTGTGGCATTTTTTTTAATGCGTCTGTTATTTTCTAGAATCCACGGAATTTTCTGTCGGAATTGGTAAATCTAAGCAGCGCTGATCGCGTTCCCGACCATCAGACCTGCCAATAATTGGGCTTTCCCCTAAGAACTAGGTTTTTATACGATAACTTGGGTTTGGATTTTGGAATCGTGTTTTATATATATATATATATATATATATATATATATATATATATATATATATATATATATATATATATATATATATTCTTGTATAAAAGTGGGTAAATGTTTCATTTCGTAACAATAAAATATGTACTGTTTATCAACATATTTTTTTCGTAGCTTATATATTGCTTAGGTTTTTGGTCAGCTTGGCTTCGCGTTTGACAAAAATCCCATTGGCAACCCTCCCATTCTTGTCTGTCCTCGTGTGGCTATTATAGATCCATTTCTTACATTCAATTCTGGGTGGAAATGGAAGCCAAGGTCATTTTTTAAAGAAAAGAGAATCCGGCCTGACCTGTTTCCAGAAATGAACAAAATTTTTGTGTATGCCCTGTTGTTAACACTGTCACTGCCCCATTTTTAAAACAGGCCGTCTACTACCAGTGGGCTCATGGTTTCTTCTACCATACAGAACGGAGAGTTGGGGGATGAGGGAGTAGAAGATTGAGAGACAGTTGAGAAAGAGGGGGAGCAGGAGGAGGAAAGAGTGAAAAAAAGAGACTAAGACAAGAAAGTCGGCACTGAGACACAGGCATAGGGCAACAGAAAGAAAAGGAACAAGAAAGAAAGAAGAGGATATATGCAGGAGAAGGAGGTAGCAGGAAGGGGTGTGGAAACCCCTGTATCATCACTGTGGGTGTGGGGAGGTGGGGGGGGGGGGTTAACCACCGCGGGTGTCATTACTGTGAGGAGATACGACCACCCCGGGTGACATCGCTGTTGCTGGGGGGGGGGGGGGGGGGGGTGGAGGGTGCAGTATATGTTAATTAGGTCACGTCACCTCACACTTATAAGAACATAATGTTCGCATTATCAGGACACACAATATAATGTGCATCTTGCTGTTCTCACTGGCAGACAACCGTAAATGTATACGGTTTTTGCTGGAAAAAAAGACAGTTGGCGGCCGTGTTTATATGATAAATAGGTGACGTCAACTGATATTGGTACATTTATATGATCTTTATATTCGCCCTGCCGGGACTCACAATATTATATGTATTAAGCTAGGCTCGTTGGCAGACAACTGTAAATGTATAAGGTTTTGGATGAAAAAATAATCAGCCTGCGGCCATTTTCATATGTTAAATAGGCGCATATTGTAGAATATGTATTTGAGACATGCATTAACAGTTAGGTCTTACTGTCTCGATTCTAGGAATATATGGTTGCTAAGGGATTTGTTCAGAAACAAAAAAAGTTATGGCCGTAAAATGCAAACATTAAGTCATTTCATCTTACTGGTTCGCAGCCAGGAATCCATGTTTTGATCATTTTAACTATAATTTGTCTGTGGTGGTATCCGCCACTAAAATGTTAATATCTCCGCTTAGAATCGACTTACAGGCTTAAATGAGGTACCAATCGATTTGTAATTTTAATCTCTATCTAGCTGTCATGGTTTCGTAGCCGAAATATAAAAACGTCACTAGTACTGGTATAATGGAAAAAAGGGCAATTTAATTAATCGGCTGACATGGTTACAAGAATGTACACAAAGTCTAAATACTAACAGCATAGAATGCCGAAAGTCATAAGTTACAACCTTCCATATAGGTGAATGAAGAATGTAAAGTCAACAAATAAAAGAACCAATATCGGTAGCTTGCAGATTATCTGGCAGACAAAGCGGTTACCACGACTGGTCCGGCACTGAGAGGTATTGTTTCATAAATGCCAGGCAAGCTACATATCGAAGAGAAGATCACGACTGGTCCAGCACTGACAGGAATGTTGCCATGAATGCCAAGCGAGCTACATTTCGCAGAGAAGATCTCGACAACAAGCAGGACTCAGCAACCTAATGCAGACTGTTGGACATTGGGGGGGGGGGGGGGCAATCTGGAGTAGCCAGATATGAATATTTTATCAAGGGCACAAGACGTCTGGTGAATCAATGCAGAAAGGGCGTGATCAGTCGTGTTACTTTTGTGGAGCTACTAAAAAAAAAGATCAGAGCAGCTATCGATCTGTCCAGAGTGTTGTAATAATTGTGCTCTCTAATTTCTCAATCAGTAACAGGCAACTTGCCATAAGGATTTGAGTTATTCCATACATGGACTGTCATTGTTACATGCCGGGTGGCTTACGCTGACTTATATTAACTCACTCTTTCCCATTTGATATTTAAGCTCTGGATGTACAACACAGTTATTCAAGCAATTTAATATGACAGACAATCCCAAGTTAGCCAACAACAGTTACAGCAAGAAACACACTCACAATTAAAACCCAAGCTTCCTTTTTTCGGAAGGAGCTTGTTAAACGTGAGGAATTGTGTTTGTTTTGTTTTTACACTGTGACAATACGCTCGGTGACTTCAGAATGTCTTTCCTTAACCTACTTTTATTCCTTGGTGTTTCGAAGTAGACAGAAATAAATGGTTTGGGATACATCCCTAATCTAAGTAAGGCGACCTGAACAAACATTTAATTTTCCTGGACTGTTGGTGATATCTAACACTGAGACTCTTTCCCAGATGTAAAGTATTAAGGTAGTCTTTGTGACGCCTGTGAGTCTGACTAGCTTAGACTTACTGTCTGCAAATTTGCACACCATCTGTTGGGTGTCAGAGAATTATCTTCTAGCCAGACTTTCAGGAGCAGATAACTGGGGCTAATTACCATTATCTCCCCCTGAGGTTACCTAACTGGAGTGCCGGTCAGATCGTCAATATTGACACAGTGAGCCGAAAGTGTTTGCAGAAGATTGACAGGGTCGGGTAGAGTTGTTCGGAAACTACTTGACAGGTGAAGTTGGCTGGAGGTGTGACTATATTTATTAGCTCTGGTCAGCTTGATTGAACCTGGAGAATGTGACCGTGTGAATTTGTTTGTTTTAGTATCCAGAAGCCATGAGTTGTTAACGCTTAGGATCGGTATTATGGATATCGCAACCTTTCGGCCTTAATTCCATTGTAAATGCCGTAAATCTGGGATAATGTGGCTTTTCGCGTACCCCCGGGAGTGAACCCGGACCACAAGGAGTTCGTCACCCGCTCACCGCGCAATCCGGCTTAGCCAACTACGCTAGAGAGCCGGGCATCGTGGGAATTTAAACAAGTGTTGTACAGCTCTGACTGACAGCGAATAAACTTACCCACAGGGGAGGAGCTGTGACATCCTTGAATGAGAATGATTTTAGGCGTAATGTAGGAGGAGCTTAGAAAAAGTTATAAAAGTGTGAACTCTAGGACTGGGGATGAGACTCTGTCAAGCACATGCCATCTGTTGGGCTTAACCTAAGCTTGAGACATAACTTTTGGCATTGTGGTATCATTCTCCAGTTCCCACATTGGGCAGGGACTAGTAAGCATCCATTCATTGCTGACAGTCTGAGTGTAACGACCTGCTTGAAGCAGTGAGGACGACAAACTGGGAAAGAATAGACAGGGTCTCAAGCCGAGAACTGTCCAAAGGTTGTTACTTTCCAATACCTTTATGATTTCATCAATCACACTCCCTCAACTCTACTAGCCTAAACAAGTTCATTTTCTTTTAGTCAGATTTATTAAATAAATCTTTTTCATGTTGTTACAAAATATTTGAGTAAATTGTGTACTTAGGTTCAAGTGTCTTGGTGCATATTAGTTTAATTCAGCTAACAAATATTTAAATCACTTGATGGGGGCTTTTAAGCAATGCCAGGAGAGGAGAACAGTCGGAGGGGTTAACTGAGCACCTGGATTATATCACAGTGGGTTTATCCTGATATCTATCTATCCCTTCTCCTACTCCTGTGGATACAAGTACAGCAACTTTCATTTCATGGAACGAGCCACTCGCTGTTTTCTTGGCTATCCAGGACTGTCTAGGATCAACATAGCTTAGATAATAGTCCAGTTTCTCACGTGGGTGGGCACTTTTAAGGTTCAAACCCAAACCCTCACCATATCAGTGTATTTACCCATGTGGGCGCGCGACATACACTAATTGCTGCACAATACAGTTATTGTTAGACTTTGTTTAGACACAATATTGATACGCTGGACCTATTTATACACATCATCGATTAGTTGCACTTAATTAGACACATTGATTACCTGAACGTATTTCATCATCATCATGTAGCAGGTCCTTTGCAGAACGTCGCTCTCATCACAGTCTGCCTGTAAGAAACTCCGTCTCTTTTCAGTTCTCCAGCCCAATGAACTTTCATACACAAGGAGTAACCAATATCCTGTGCCCATCTTCGTGTCGACGGCTCCTGCACCTCCTTCCTAGTACTATGCCTTCTGCTATATTTTTTTTCCAATCCGTTGTGGCGCTTGTTATGACCAAAATATTTCAGCTTCCGAGAAAGGATGCTGTTTATTAGCCAATTTGTCTTGATATTCACATCTTTGAAGATGTCAGAATTTCTCCTCTTGTCCAAGATATTCTGAGAATCTTTCATTAGCATTTCAGCTCAAAAGCTCCAATTCTTTTTCTTAAGGACTGAGAGATGGTCCACGACTCACATCCGTATGTAGCCACAGGGAAGATGCATGCTCTCAAAATTCTAATTTGATCTCCTTACCCATATACTTTTAAGTTAAGGCTTTTCAACCTTTGCATTGCTATGGCCATCCACCTTTTAATTTCAGTCTCCACTGCTGTTTATTGTAGAGCTTATATATTCAAAGTTTGTGACATTTTTAATGTCTTCATCATTTTTTTTTTGTGTGTGTGTGTGGATGACAGCCAATTTTATATGTGGACATTATTTTCGTTTTCTTTCTTCTTCTTTTTCTTCTCTTTCACCTTTTACCTCATTGAAGTCTCGTGGGGGGGGGGGGGGGGGGGGAGATTAATGTTCATTGATGAGCTCAGTCAAGAGCACTAGTAAGACATGTTCATTTCTGAAAGGCTGTTTTTAAGGCAATCACTCCATATTTTCCGAGGTCTTCCACTAGCTCTATACCCGTTGTAACGTTTTAGTGTGGCTCGCTGTGGTGGATAGTTCCAAGGCATTCTTCTTAGGTGTCCATCCCACCTCATTTGTTTTTCTTTGATGACCTGTAAGACTGGCTTTATTCCTATAATTCGTCTGCTTTCATGATTTCGTATTCTGTCTTTCTTTGAAACTCCTGCAGCTCTTCAAAGGCATTTGATCTCTGTTGTCACAATTTTACGCTCATTAGAGGATGTAAGTGTCCAAGTTTGGCATTGATAGCATATTGTTGGCCAAAAAATAGTTCTGATAAGATTTACTTTTAGTACTCCGAGGTATCTGCTTGTGTGTCAACAGGGGAGATAGTTGACCCATTACTTGATTAGCTTTCTCGTTTTCTTTAAATTCTTTAAATTCAAGATAATAATAATGGCTAAATTACACATCTTAACACAATCAGCCGTGGCGACAGCACTAGCCATGTGGCGCTAACTCCTCTAGCGCAGGGTCCCTTGTCTAATAGAAAGGTGGAAAAACAGACAGTAATGACATTATTTTAGTTGTGGTGGTGGCGGTTGTGGTAGTAGTAGTAGTGAAATAGTACCGCCCTCTCTACAAAAGTACTGCTCGTAGTAGCAGCAGTAGTAGTAACATAATTAAAGTAGTAGTAGTAGTACATAGTCAGGTTGTCAGTGGAGAGTAGTAGTAGTAGTAGTAGTAGTAGTAGTAGTAGTAGTAGTAGTAGTAGTCCCTAGTCTAATAGTAGACAGTAGTACATTATTTTAGTAGTAGTGGTAGTAGTAGTAGTAATAGTAGTAGTAGTAGTAGTAGTAGTAGTAGTAGTAGTAGTAGTAGTAGTAGTAGTAGTAGTAGTAGTAGTAGTAGTAGTAGTAGTAGTAGTAGTAGTAGTAGTAGTAGTAGTAGTAGTAGTAGTAGTAGTAGTTCTGTACTGCGGTAAATATTTAAATGGTCGCATTTAATTCGATTTACAATTGCTGCTACCCATTTTAGTCTTGTCGATTTAAAAAAAAAAAAATATCGTTAGGTGATTAATTTCATATCCCTCGGAATGGGAAATAAGAGGAGTCAGTGGATCGGGTAAGGGGACGTTTGTGGAAAAGACGGAAGGGGGAGAGCATGATGACAAAAACTGTTAACTGAGAGAGCTGAGAACTATTGATTTCAAATGGGCTGATAATAGCTGATGAGGAGACATACATTCTAGAAATTGTGACAGACTGTTGATTAAAACAACCAATATTTATGTGTTATAATTACCAGAGACTGCTACAGTTGAAGATGAAACTGATTTTTAACTCAACCCAGTCGTCTTCATATAAAGTGTTTATCTTGTGAATAATGCCGCATACTCAACATGATAATTCGTAAATGACTGAAACAACATTGGCGTCTTATATATAATTATAGGTTCTTGCTTATTTCTATTTCTGAGGATCACAGAATGATCACAGCTGTAATTCTTGATCGGCTTATGTCACGTGACAATACAGAAAACTAAAGTCGATTGGATCGACTTCTTTGCACTCGAATTTACCCCATATGGCTCAGTCTCTCTCCTCAGAACGGCTAGCCACCTGCCGAAAGCGCGCGCAAAGTACGACGTCTGCAGCTCCAGCGACGATTTACATTGATTTTCGTGAAAATTGCACTCCTGAACAGAAGGGCGAAGCCGTAAAACGAGCTGACAACCTTCAGAGCGCGGGGCGAACGGCGTGACCACTTCGCCGCGGAGACCCCTGGCTAGACGATAGTTGTACTTCTACATTTCTAGGAAAATGAGCTACCGTTCACTATCACATTTCCTGTGGCCTGATGATTATGATGAATTAATATTCTCGTCAAGTTTCATCATTTGCTCTCTCTCTCTCTCTCTCTCTCTCTCTCTCTCTCTCTCTCTCTCTCTCTCTCTCTATATATATATATATATATATATATATATATATATATATATATATATATGTAAGAGTAGTGCGGTGCGTAGCGCTATTAGCCGCAGTCTAGTACGTGTACGCTGTTTCCATAGCAAGGCCCACACGCCATTTGGAGGTGACAGGTTCAATTTCCAGCACGGTAATCAAAGCTTTGGATGTTTATGTTGTCTAGTGTGTCCTTCTGTCTTTCTACTGCTTTCTGTGAGTGCGGATCAATGCATTGTCTCTTTAAAAATTATATATCTATAATTTGTATACGGCTTTCAGGGTTTCCCCTATGTTTATTTATTGTAGTAAATGTACATACAGGACACACGGAGGAGACAATTGGGCCATAATATGATATATAAGGATATCACAACAAGACTGGACATAAGGACAAGGATATCACTGACAGACGATAGGACACATTTCAGGAGTACAACCAAAAAAAAAAAAAAAAAAAACATCTAAAGACTAGGCTACTGCTGAAGACGATAGAACATATCAAGTCAGGAAAACAACAAAAAATAAGGTATAAGGACAAGAATACTCCTGACAGACTGTAGGATATATTAGCTCAGGAGTTCAACCAATACTCTGGGAAAAAAAAATAACAGCGATACTGTAATAGGCAACAGTCACGCTCTCAAAACAGCAACTACATCCAGAAGGATCCAGCTACTGTGTTGTCACTGCTAGTCGCTAGCCAACGGATCCCCGGCCGAGAGATCAGATTCGATCCAAAGCGGACTTTTTTTTTCTTTTATATGACCTTGGTTCCCAGGCGGTACTAGATACCAGGAAAAGTCCTGGGAAGTAAAGGAAGCCGGTTGATAATGACCACACCAACATCCAAATACCGATTGGGCTGTAAAATATAGGACTAGAACTACTGGCTGGGTACGCCAGAACGTGTCAAAGTGGATTTTACTTGTAGAGGCTGGAAGATGGAAACACCAATCAAAGGTCGAATCATGACAAGAATATTATTTTGCACACACTGTTAGGAACTTAAGCCACATCTACTGGTACAACAAACCATTAAAGCCATTTTGTATGTCACAAATAAAACCAGACCATAATTCTAACCCAAGCTGTCTTAAGCAGTGTTGAATGGGTCACACTTAAAAGTGAGTTTCAACAAATTAAAAAAAAAAAACGAAATAAAAAACGGGGAGAAATATTTAAATATGAAAAGTCCCATTGTGTTTTTTAGGGACCAACTGAGCGGGGTTGTGGATTAGGAGAAACGACCCACTGAACAGAACAAGCATGACGTAAGAGGAAAATTTGTTGTGAATTTATCTTTCTTTGTGGTTACTACTGCCTGGCAGCTGAAGAGAAAGACATGTTGCATATCAGTAAGACATAATTGTAAGGTGGATATACACATAAAACTTATGAATAAAAATGATTCACAGGTACACAGTTGTGTACCTTGCACCGAAACTTATATTACTCTAGAAATGTCCGTTGAAGAATGTACATCACAAATACATTCAGTATTGCTATAAGTTTTTGGAGAGGAAAATATAACGAGTCACTGAACAACATGGTGTGACTTCTTCCTCCTAAAATCCATTCCACCAGTCGTTATTAGTCATATCTATCCACAGCTTGTGTCTCGTTTAACTTCAACTAACACTGACACAGATTGATCCTCCTGCTATGATGTTAAACGGTCAAGAATCTGTCTGTCTCCCTTTGCATCTTTTTCTCTTTGACTCTTTATTGCCACGATGTACACCAGTTTTCTCCATCTCATAACATAACCGAAGAATGTAGATTGCCTCTTTCTGATTTTGGCAGTCTGTTCGCTTCGAGGGTCAGTGTCTTTCAAGATATCTTCATTACTCTGTTTGTGTGTCCACCTTGTTCTCATAATTCGTCTGTAAAATATTGTGTTTGCAACTTTACAAAGATATGTAGGTTAAATGTAAACACACGTCTACGTAAAATCGTGTTACGTATTCAACACTTAAATTAAATAACAGCAATTATTAATTCCCGCTGACACGTGCCCATGTACCTTATACAGATTTGAACAAGCCAATACAATTACGTGGAATTGATCTTTCGTACCATATTATCAAACATCACTTGACACTGAATTGAGGCGTGTCTACTTCTAATATGGTATCATTACAGTTAGTTGCGTATCTTTTATTGGACGTTGCAAAACCAACTCCTGCCAGTCTTTGTGTTTCAGAGCTGAGAAAATAACTCTGTGATACATACGATGACGTCAACAACTGTGCCATTGACTGTGAGACACTAGACAGTAAGTGGTCATTCGTTAAAATACTCAGTAAATACATACACACATAACAGCGACGAATTGTTGCAAATTTGTGTTGATTTTGATCAAGGGATGCAAACATATTCTGTAGACACAGTAACAAGGGAAGCGATATAATATATGTCTTGAAAATGATCAGTGGTAAAAATTATGTTTGGGATTAGGTAATATGCCCTTAAAAATGCATTGATTTATTTAAGTCAACTGCAAGAATGAGGCTGTAAAATCTACTTGGAATTCAATTGAATCACTATGTTTGTGATATGCATACTGCAACTTGATAGACGGCATCGCAAAACATATTCACTGCAATAATCGAGCAAACATGTCTGACAGGTAACCATGCAATGTATGGGCTAATTACCACTTTTGTTTAGACTTTTTGGCAGGTGCAAATAAATGTGCCTATTAATTGTAATTTGTTACATAACAAAAGTATATCACACAGGAAAATCTGTGTTCATCGTTATCAACGCAAATGATAAAGGTTGACGACACTTTGATCTTGGGTGACATTAGGGTATGGTATGCCGCCTTCACAAATATGTCAGGTAAAATGTTTGAATTACTGACACACGGGTAGTAACCCATAAGTGCTCCGTTCTTCTTCTAACTCAAGGCTGAGTTCAAAGTAGCTCAGCAAGTGTACGGGCTCTGTAGCACCGGCAAGGATCCTCAAATACTTTGGGTAAATTCCACGTCCGTGTAGACAGCTGTTGTGGAGGTCTACATTTTTGTCGACAGCTCTCGTGGAGGTCCGCGTGCTTCTAGACAGCTGTCACTGAGGTCCGCGTTCGTGTAGACAGCTGCCGCGGAGGTCCGCGTTTTTTTAGACAGCTGTCGCGGAGATCTGTGTTCTTGTAGGCAGCTGTCGCGCAGGTCTGTGTTCTTGTAGGCAGCTGTTACAGAGGTCCGCGTTCTTGTAGACAACTGTCGCTGGGGCCTGCGCTCTTTTAGACAGCTGTCGTGGAAGTCCGTGTTTTTGTAGATAGCTGTCGCAGAGGTCCACGTTCTTGTCGACACTGTCGCAAAGGTAAGCGTTCTTGTAGACTGCGGTCTTCGAGGTCAGCGTTTTTGTAGACAGCTCTCGCAGAGCTCTTTGTTGCAGCTCTGTGATAAACAGCCTAGGATCTACCGTAGGGGAAATAAAAATTAACTATCTGAGTCCCACGGAACGCAACATACGTTCAAAGGTTCCTAGTTAGAAGCCCAATAAACGCATGGTGCGCCGATTTTATGACTCTTTTTATTACCCCCTGGGACTCAAAGACTTAAGTAAAAATTGTGTTGATATAACTTTTGTGCACTGTGATAGAGATATAATGGGGTGGGGATTGATCAGTTACAACGGAATGAGTCAACTGCTGCGCATTGAAGTAAGCTTGTGCGCAATGATACATCAGTGATATTCTTTTGCTACATGTCCTTTCATTTTGGGATGCCAACATATCTTTTATAAGAGGACAACGCCAGACCTCATTATGCGCGGCTGATCACGCAGTTACTAGCTGCCTCTACCATTCAGACCCTTCCCTGCCCATCCCTGTCTGCAGACATGAGTCCGATTTAGAACTCGTAGAATGAACTGCAAAGACATGTTTGTTGCTCAGACTTTGCTTTAGTCAATGGTTGTGATCTGTTCCAAGCACTCCAGGAAGAGTGGGTAGCCACCCCATAGGCCCACGTCTGACATCTTATCGCTTATGTTTACCTGAGATGCCAGTCACTGTTCATGCAAGAGAAGGCCACACTCGATACTAACGGGAAAGGTCAACGCCTGAAAATTATTGTGATACAGCCCCCCCCCCTAAAATAACAAACAATGTCAGTTGATTGGTTGAACCTATCTAAAGTTTGAGTAACTTTACTTATTGCATTAAAAGGATGCAGAATGTCAAAATTGTATGTAATGTCCTTTTGGAAGCTACTTTTTTTTTTTTAAATAACAGTATAATAGGAGTTCCATGTGTTAGGTCCGAGGAAACAAACCAATATATATATATATTATATATATATATATATATACATATATATATAATTAAACATTGACTAAGATTGATGTCTACCCACATAAGTGCACTCAGGAAATGAATAAATGAAGATACGATAGCAACCACAGTATACTGATGTAGGAAACATTGCTCTTCGATTGACTGTGAAACTGACTGTGAGGCACTTTGCAGCGCATGGGTCATCCTGGTAAATTGCACACACACACACACACACACACACACACACACACAAAATGCTTTCATACAAAACACTGACGAATAATTAGATTGTACAGTTTAGTTATAAAGTGGAAATCAATGGATATAAACACAGCACATAGATAGAAGAAAATCACACACAAGGGAAACAATGTAGTATATGTCTTGATATTGATCATCTGTGAAGTCAAGGTAAGCGGGCAAATGGAACGGGCATTCGGCATGCATGGATAACTCAACATAAAACAGTCTATAATAATGTGTACATCTGCATGAGGTATCTGTAACAGTTTTTGTATGGCCTGTAGATATTTTAACGTCATACATAACACTTTATAACAAAACAATTACAACTTTCGAGCACACTTGGTAGACTGTTATATTGCAGGGAATATTTCTGGTACACGGTTTCTGTGAATAAAAATCTTTGACAGGTACGCACATGTGTACCTCATAAAACAGTTAAAAACAGTTTCACCATTCCAAAAAGACTTTGTTTAAAACAAATGTGATGGTTGGCCACATTTTGATTTCTACATAATAAAAACATGGCTGGAATGCATCTCGAGTCATTTCATATACGTAATGTAATACTAGAAAGCAGGATATTCTAATTAACTGGGCTCAATGACAAATGGCACATGGTAATAGGAAAGTACACAGATATTACATACTAACATCAACGAACTAAACTTTGCAGATGGCCAGGCTTTGATAGCCGAAAGCCATACATTGCAGCATTGCATACAGATGAATGAAGAATATAAAGCACTCATAAGAGCGATGAGAATAGGAAGAAATAAAATCAGCCCTAATTCACTCAGCAGCAAGCGAATTGTCAAGCCTAGATCGGTTACTGGACAAATTTTGATCCATGCTGAGATAGTTCTAGAGATCACTTGAACAGGAGATACACGTAGCCATGTAAATGACTGACCTGTACACGAATGACTCCTGGTGAAATAGATATTGACAATAACTGGTATTATGGAATTTGGTGATGCAGGTAGTCTGGGTGACATTTAGTGCTACGTAATGATACCAGCCTGTCATTCTGGGCGACCTTTGGTGACTGAGTGGGCACTCTTTCCAGGTCACAGATACCATGCATTTCCAACACGCTTCAAAACTCCCCTCGGTCTAGCGTTGTTTAACACATTGGTAGGGAAGCAATAGCATGTTGATTGTCATACTGTCAAGAGTTGTTTAAGCATTTCACATACTGCTATTCGCTTTGGTCATGCAAGGGTACAAATGCTGACAATTTGTTTTACAATGCTTGCATTGACTGGTCTCATCCAGCGTATGTAACTGTATGGACGATCACTGTACCTGCATTTGCCTGGGATACAAGCTATGATGTTTTCATTGTAATGTGTGTATTACACTGTACAACTTTGACCTATTTTAATGTAAACTATGTTATGTTTTTATAAGCTGTGGAGAACAAGAACAATATGTATTCTTGTCAAACCAGTTTAAAAAATGAACAGATGGAAATGTAATTAAGAGACAGACCATCACTGTACACAAACGCAGATACCCCAGAGTACTAAAGTAAATCTTATCAGAACTATTTTTTTTTTTTTGGCCAACAATATGCTCTCAGTGCCAAACGGGAAGACTTGCATCCTCTAATGGGCGTAACATTGTGACAACAGAGATAAAATGCCTTTGGAGTTTCAAGGAAAGACAGAATACCAGATCAAGAAATCAGAAGAATGCTAGGGCAGATTATTATGTAGATGGTATCTGACTGATTGAATTGAAAGCGTTGACTAGTCTATAGACCGGGGACTGTCAAATCACTGCATGTGCAAACTATACTACACAATCGAAGTGTATTTCATTTGCTGTTGACTCGAGTCGAGGCAGACGTGTCGACAAAATGAGCGATCCCTAATCTTCAATTTAAATTGTTAGTGCTGCATGTCATCACCTTGACTGCAGTCATGCCATTATCTACATTTTGTTATAGAAAAACTTATTTCACATTTTCGTCATAAACCGTTGATATTTTTTTTTTAATATAAAAAAAAAAAATAAAATAAAAATATAAACTGCTGTCAACTGTTGCTTGTGGCAATCAGTGGGTACACACACATTTATTTTTTGGGACTAAAAGGGAAACGATGCACAGTTTAGCCTAAATAGAGCAAAAGCAAAAGACATCTAATGCTATAAACGTATACTGACAGTCAATAGAGATTACTTCATTCGAGCCTAATAGACTATAAACAGCAGCTTCAGTTATTCAGAATTTGTAGGGCGCTCCTTATTAGATCAATAAGTAATTGTTCTAGTTGTAACAGCTTCCGACCATGTTGATCAAATCACGTGTGCAGACCATTATTAGTTTTCGTTCTTACATTTAAAAATTGTCAGGTACATTAACTGTACCTAGTTTTGTCATGTGTGATGTTCTGGAGAGATAAACGAGGAAACAGTAGTTGTCATAGTAACTCTGTAGCCAGTAGTTACTCTGAGTGTGTATGTGCATGCATGCATAATGTTGAATGACACTGTGTATGTGTGCAGGTGTATAAAAACATATCAGACATGGTGAGTCATGATTATATGCGTGAATGAAATTCTGACGTGTACATTTTGTAGTGACTGCACTAGCCACGTAGCCCTTTTTTTTAACAGACTGAAGCACACTGGTTGTAAAGTAAAGTAAGTAAAATACCCTTTCCACGCCATTAGGCGTATAGGGCATATCTGGTTAGACCTATATTTGTATAGACCAATCGGCAAAAGATGGGTGATGTGGTCAGCATCATGCCGGTCGCCTTTACTTCTCAGGACTGCACCGGTACCCACTCAAGGCTTGGTCGACCTCAGAGCCCGGTCATTTTTTGAAAAAAAGTTGGTTCTAAAGAGTGCCAGCATAACCCAGACTGAAGCACACTGGTTGTAAAGTAAAGTAAGTAAAAGACCCTTTCCACGCCATTAGACGTGTGTGTTTTTTTTTTTTTTTTGTCGATGTGTTTTCAACCGACTGCTGCAGCTGTTACGTGTGCTTTAATTATAACTTCCTTAAATGCCGAACATCTGTGATCAAAATGGATCAGGTATCTGGCACAGGTGTGGGCTGTTTAAATAATATATCTTATAATTATATGTATGTATTGTAACCAACTTTTTGTGCCCGACTACTTCCATCAACGACTAATTGCATTTCAGGTAGTGACTGTTGGCTTTTGGGCCTCCAGCAGCTAAAATACGCATTTATTGCGTGCCCATATTTTCTGGATTGTTCTATGACTAGATGTTTGTTTACCAGTTTTTCAATTACAACAATGGGGGACATTTTATAGATTCGCACTGGCACAGAAACAGAGCAAGTAAAGCAAGTGAGCAGAGCAAATGGCACCATCTCAGAAACCTGGCTGCATAGCTATTTGATTCCGCTAGAAAAACAGGGAAAAGACGCCACGCAAATAAATGGCTATAGAATCATTACGATGCAGAACACATTAGGTAAAACTTTGGAAAAGATAATAGCGAGAAGAATGGCACGCCATGTTGGAATACATCAGCTGCTACCCTCCACACTTGGAGGATACAGATATAATACGGAGACATGGCTTAACTCTGCCGTCTTTGCACACATTTGAAGTTTTTCAAGCTAGATTTGAAACATGATCAATTGTCATAGCTCTGGAGAATGCATACAACGAAGTTTATTTCCATCAACTAATATGTCAGTTCATTAAACTCAACTTCCCCCACATCTCATTCGATGGATATCTGCCGCACTTTTCCAGAGGAAAGTCGTGCTTTGATGTGATAGTTGGTCTTCTGAGCCGATAACAATACATTCTTGTTTGCCACATGGTTCTCTATTGTCTCCAATCCCCTTCAACATTTACACGGTCATGATCACAGGAGAAAAACTAAGTGGCAGAAGAAGAACTCCATCATATGCAGATGACATCCTCGTGTACCGACAGAGCAGGAACAGAGATGAGATTGTTTCGGATCTACAACAGGAATTAGTACTTATATCATCCTAGTGCAACATCTCAGGGGAAACAATTATTAAATTAAAAACGACAATGACCTGGTTCTCATTAAATAATCACCTTTCTAAAACACCAATGCCGATTGTAAAACTCTGTGGCGCTGACCTGAAGAGATCTGATTCCATGAAATGCGTGGGTATAACATTTGACAGATGCATAGCATTAAGAAGCACGTAGACCACATTAAAACCAAAGCCAAGAATGGTCTCTCCGGAATAAAAGTTATGGGAGCTGCAAACTTTGAGCAACATCTACTTGTAATGTTGTATCATGCATTAGTTCTCTCCACCATTTAATATGCCTTGGTCATCATGAAACTCATCACCACACAGATAAACAGACTAGAAACAAATGAAAACGAGGCAATGCGCATTATTCTTGCATATACTTGAGACACCTCCTGTAAATTCATCCGATACCTCTTGGATTTCCAAACAATGGAAAACAGAATCAAGCTATCCAGGGCTGTTTCTTTTCTCAAAAGTGAAATCAGACCATCGACACCCACTTTATGAGGAATTATTCAAACAAACAAAAAGTAGACTCAAACGACGCAAATCCTGGATGGGTCGGGCTGAGGATGCCATCGAGCATGTGTGCCGCCTTACTAACATTCTTTTTAGAAATATAATGAATAATTATGCCCCCCTCTCCAAAAAACATTATTATTACAGTCCAAATCACACTTGGTTGAAGCTTTAGAGAGCAGATTCGTGGCATTGTTGACACTTTAGTCAGAACACTGATTACCGAAAACACAGATGAAGGTGATGCTATAGTTTACACATGCTGGACAGTGTGACATCATGGCAAGAAAGATTATCTGTGTCAGAGTTGATTGAAAGTACACGAGACAGAGGGTTGTGGATAGACATGACTACCAACGCCAGACGGCATGTACTCTTAGAAGAAGAAACATTGTGCCTTCTTGGACATCCGAGTCACATTGATATTACAGATCAACGCCAGCTCACAAACTGCCCGGCCAGTTGCTGGAGAAGATTCCGTTATCTAGAGAGGCCAGTTGCTGGAGAAGATTCCGTTATCTAGAGAGGCCAGTTGCTGGAGAAGATTCCGTTATCTAGAGAGGCCAGTTGCTGGAGAAGATTCCGTTATCTAGAGAGGCCAGTTGCTGGAGAAGATTCCGTTATCTAAAGAGGCCAGTGTGGTGCTGGCTGTTGTATGCAGATTCGGTACACGTGATGGATGACGTCAAGGTCGGGCGAATCTGCTTTTCGACTCAAGACGTCCTTTAGATACAGATCTAATCAGCAATCCAGGTGGCTGGGCTTTTTTTAAATGTCCCACCTGAGGTGGTAATACAAATTCAGTAATACCTCGTGTTAATTTAGATGTGAGAAGGAAGGAGTAAGTGAGTTAAGGAAGAACAGTGATGGAAGGGAGTAAGCGCAACAACAACAACAACAACAACAACAAAACACTGAAAAGAAACAGGTCTATAAAGAAATCAGGAGAGAAGAGATAGATAGCAAAGCTCTGTAACAAGCATGCCCGCTGGCATACACACGCACTCACATACACCCACTCAGATACACACACTCGCATACACTCACTCACATACACTCACTCACATACACCCACTCACATACACCCACTCACATACACTCACTCACATACACCCACTCACATACATACACCCACATACACTCACACACTCACTCACACGCGCCACGCACAAACACAGAAACACTCACACACACCCACTCATATACACACACTCACATACACTGACACACTCAATCACACTCGCCACGCACACACACACAAACACTCACACACCCCCACTCACATACACAAACACATATTCGCCACGCACAAACATACACACACTGACACACACAAAACTAGCCTTTAAAGATAAAAGACTTTCTCTGCTGCTGTTTCTACATCTGCTTTCTTAATTAGGCGGCGGACGGCCTGTTGTGTTGTGGTTTACAAGTGGGTTGCGATAACTGTGTCTAACACATCCAGTTTCAAAAAGAACTTATTAGTCGATCCCCCCCCCCTACCCACACACCCACTCACGATTTCTGATCCCATGGAGAGTGAGAGAATAGTTTACAACCTGTACCAACAATTTCATGTTCATCACTTACCTGTAGCTTACCCTCATATCGTTGTCAAAATAATTATAAATACGTTCGCTGTAGCATTTCTATTAACTGAATCATGCCCTAGGATGCTTGAATTATGAAACTGTTGTCATAACCCTTCACCCTCACGTGTCGAACAAATTAATATGGAATCAAAAGGCAATAATTACACACTGAAATACCAAAATGATAAATATATTCATTACATTGTAATTATAAGCGACCATATACTTTTACCTGTAAACCAGGTTTCGTATAATAAGCACATTACTAAACTGGCCTAGTGATTTTGTGCACTAGTTATATGTTCTATGAATATTTCAGAAGTTATTTCAGAGCATTGGTAACATATTACAGCTTTTTTCTATTTCAGAAACAAGGCATAGACTTTACAGTACCTATGTTTATGTGGATATATATTGTTGCCTTCCTATTTAGGTTGGAAATTTTCGTTTTTTGAAGCGCTCCTCTGGCTCTTGCCAGGGGCCGCAATATAGCCTGCCATAAATATGGCCTAATAGCTAAACGCGATTTCTGATAAAATATGTCAGACTAAAAACATAAATAAGTAGACAGATTTGTAAAAAATAGACTAGCAACATGAAAACAGTAGAGAGACAGATATGTATAAAAAAGACCGGCATCATAAGGATTTTAGATAGATGTATATGTATAAAACAGACTGACAACATAAAGAAAGTACTAATTTATTACCTCATATTACCAAGATATTGCCACGTGTTATAAAACCCTCATATCACATCGAAACATTCAGTCCATAAGTGCTACGTTCCCCTTCTCAGCAAATCCCGCAGTGTGTGGCGGTTACCGCTACCCGGTCTCCTGTGTTCTCGCTTTGGCCATGAACTCCATAGTCAGATCAAGCTAACAGTACCAGAATCCTGCTTTTCAGTTCTAACTCCTGTTTGATCTGTAAAGGCAAACGAGCTTCTCACATGACCAACCACAGATCCATCTGTGTATATGACGTCTTCTAGAAAACTATCGAAAATCAAGGCATCGCTTCTACCTTTACAGCGGTCATGCTTTGTTGTCAGCATTTTCTGACTATTCGGTTGCAACACAAAAAGTCGTACAACACTCTATTGACACTCGTACCATCTAAAACAGTCAAAAAACACACACTTACACACACACACACACACGTACACACTGTATATACCGATTTAAATGCACCTGTAACGCTGCATATGTGGGCAGAACTGATCGACGACTGGAGCAACGGGTTGCTGAACATATTCCACTATGGGTGGTAAAAGCTATGCAGAACACTAACACCTCAACAACAACGAATCAGGTGACTGTTCAAAATAATACATCATCAGCAATTGCGTGTCATATTCTAAATTCCGGGCACATCATTAACAGGGATAATGCATTTCGAATTATTTACAATTCCGCCAACAGTAGATTACTTCGATACGCGGAAGCTTCCGCTATTGGCAGATTGAAACCGGATCTATGTAGGCAAAAAGAAATGGTCGTTTCCCTACGCTTACCTTGGTGAAACAGTTTGAAATGTACTCAAATGTGTGTTTCAGTTTCTAGGATTCAGCTATTTGCTTCATTTTAATTAATTGTTACTGTAGTATGCACCTGACGAGATACAGCAAAATAAGCCAGGCAATAAAGTGTGCAGTCCTTTGTTTGTGTCTTGTTTGTTCAAATTCACATCGGGGAAACATTGCTTTGATTATCTAAAACGTCGCCTCCCACAGTCAACTGTGAATTGATTATTTAAACTTAAGTGCAAAATCGCAGTACAATGATTGTCGGTTACGGTTTCTTGGAGAATGCCATACATCTGGAATATTTCCTTACCGTTATCTTAGATCGCTGAAAGCTGAGAAAATATGCCCAACGATACGAAATTTGAGGCGAATGACAAAAAATTACATAGAAGAAATCCAATCGAAATTGATCAATCTAAGGCGAATTCACAGCTCGGCCTACAGCATTACTAACGACGTGACTCTGTATTGTTATTTAAAGTTCACAAAGTTTTGTATTGAAACAGTGTGTAAAGTGAAAATTCAAGAAACTTCACGTTTAAAGAAGTCATTGAGTTCGGAAAATATTACCACTTCTGTGCTTGACAATCCTGAGAATCATGTGATCAATCTGTCTTCGTTTACACTCAGTAAACTACAAACTGAAGCTCTTGCTTACGGATTAAAGTTCTGCATAAAACCTAAACAAATCAACCCCATCGAGTCACAAGCTCAATTTGAAATGTTCTTTGATCCGCTGTCGACATTGACCGCGTGGTCTACCGATTCGGTTGGTTGGTTAAAAGCTAGATTGGTGGATTTGGAACATCAGTACCGCACATCCCAGTCTAAGCAAACGTGTCCATTATCTAAAGAGCATATTATTGCTCTGAAAACATTAAAAGCCAACGAACAATTAATAATACTGAAACCAGACAAAGGCAATGGTGTAGTTCTGATGGACAAGTCAAACTATCAGACCAAAATGGAAGAAATATTATCTGATCAATCAAAATTTCTGCTGGATTCCAAAGTAAATAACGTTAATAACATGGAAGCGAAAATGAAGAAAGTAATCAAATCACTCTTGGCAGGAAAATTCATCAGCGAAGCTACTGCTAAGATGCTCACACCGTGTGGCTCACTAATACCGCAGTTGTATGGTCTTCCAAAAGTACACAAACCTGGTATGCCCCTTAGGCCTATCCTGTCGATGATAAACTCAGCTCAACATGGTTTAGCTAAATGGCTAGCAGAATTACTAAAACCAGTACGACAATCATTTGATCCCAAAATACTCAGAGATTCATTTGAACTGGCAGAATTACTAGACATAATGAATTTAAATCAAAAATACATGGCATCAATGGATGTAGCATCACTATTTACAAACGTGCCCATAGAAGAAACCGTGAAAATTATATGTGAGCATATAGAAAATAAAAATCTGCATGTAGGTTTTCCTATTTCAAAACTTTAGGAACTTTTACCGTTGTGCACTTTGAACATCAATTTCAGTTTTCTTAACTCTTTGAGTCCCAAGGAACGCATCATACGTTCATAGGTTACTGCCTAGAAGCCCAATGAACGCATCATGCGTTGATTTTAGTTTCTTTTGACAACCCTTGGGCCTGTGATGCTAAACTCTCTGGGACTCAAAGAGTTAATCAGTCTTACCGCCAGATTGACGGTGTGGCCATGGGAAGCCTTCTAGGCCCTATTCTAGCAGACATCTTTATGGCACACCTCGAGGAACAGATGTCTTTGGATATTGATAGTTAAGTATTTTACCAACGTTACGTGAATGACATACTTATCCTCGCCACAAACAAACAACAGGCAGAGTCGTTTCACACCAAAATGAATTAAATAAACAAAAACATCACTGTGTCCCTACAACATGAAAGTAGCAACACTTTGGCCTTTTTAGACATTTTAATTAGACGTAGAGATGATGGCACTATTGAAAGGTCAGTTTATCGTAAAGACACTTGGACAGGCCAATACATCCATTTCAACAGTTTTGCACCTTTGCAATACACACGTGGTCTAGTGGGGACATTATTCCACCGTGCTAGGAAAATTTGTTTCATCGACACGCTACAAGCTGAGTTTGAAGCGATTAAACAAACACTGCTTTCTAATGGATATCCAGGTGGCTTTATTAAGCGCCATCGCCAGCCGCCTAAACCAGTTACCTTAGAAATGTCGGTGCCAAAAAAACTAGCCTATGTACATCTAACGTTTAGGACGAATAGGACGAGCTGGACTTCATTTTTTTTTAATGAAGAACATTTTCTGAAAAATATTCATGACGTTTGAGATTATGAAAATAATGTTAGCTCGCTAAATGCTGACAGTAGTAACAAATGGCTCTGAGTCCTGGACAATCGGGGGGATAAAGGGCAAACGATTTTTTTCAGGCCTCGTAGATGTGATTTTTTTTTTTAAATATTGTCGGTAGAATTCCATGGACAGCAATACAATAGAAACAATGCATACACGTCTTAGTGTGGGACTCAGGTTTTAGTTATATGAAAGCCCCACTTTAGCTGTTGTCGGGGGCCCTAATAAAACGAAGCTTATGGGTTGAACCGATTTTCTGGCACTTGTGACCGGATTATCGTCATCTGAAAAGTGAAACATTGTGTCAACGGCTGTTGGTCGCTCGTTGTACTGTCCTGGTTGGTTGAAACAACAACTAAATAGCACCCAATATGTTTTGAAAAAGGCTAGTGCTCGATGAAAACTTATCACAAACCCCAGAAATAGACAAGTATCATTATTTCGTCATGTTATGAGAAAACGGCTATTGGAATATGTGACCACTGAAAAGATCTGTGGAGAAAAGAGACAGAGGAAGACAAGACGAGTCGATTCGTGACAACCCTATGTCATGGCATGGAATGGTGTCATTACACAAATTGATACAGACTGTCAAAGATAGCAGATTATGTAGAGGCATGATCACCCACACACCCACGAGTGTCCGCAAGATACTCGATGATCATCGTAAAACGTGCAAAAAAAATATCCATATTTTTGTTTGTTGTTACAACAAGAAATATCCAAACAGCGATAACTACCGAGACATGTAAACGTCACCTGTCTAGATACACCCCTGATGCTGGTGTTCTTGTGAGATTGACTGCGGAGGATGTAGCTATTTTTGGACAAATATCGTCAGACAATGAACGGGTACATTTGTTGTTGTTGTTGTTGAAGGGGTACACAGATGTGCACCTGCCAAAATGTATTCTCAAAAACAAATGAACAATGTCTATGTAGTAATGTATAATGACCTGGTCTCTTGCCCGAGAGTTACGTGATA
This sequence comes from Candidula unifasciata, assembly GCA_905116865.2. Lineage (NCBI taxonomy): Eukaryota > Metazoa > Mollusca > Gastropoda > Stylommatophora > Geomitridae > Candidula > Candidula unifasciata. The sequence goes on from CAJHNH020002031.1 coordinate 117,876, forward strand.
TTGCCTGAAGATGTTATTAAACAAGTAGCCAATTACATGACATTAATTAGACAAAGAACTTTGTTCGAGATCCACGAAGTGTTTTCAGATCATTGCAGATTTTTTGGCTGTGAGAAAATATTGCGATGTGAATGCCGGCATCATTTAAAGCTTTAAGTTAATTTCGTGTCTATTTAATGTCAACATGTTGTACTATTGTCTCCCTTACTTACATGTCTTTTTCAATGTCCACGTTTAATACTATTGTCGCCCTTATTGCATGTCTATTTTATGTTGACGATTTCTAAAATCGTCGCCCTTACTTTCATGTCTATTTGATGTCTACGTTTTATACTGTTGTCGCCCTTATTGCATGTCTATTCTATGTCCCCGTTTTATACTATTGTCGTCCATCCTCAAGAAAGAGAATAGGGGCTTTAAGGCTGAATGCTATAACAGATTCTCAGAATATCTTGGACAAAGAAGAAGAGAAATACTGACATCTTGAAAGATCTGAATATCAAGAAAGATTGGCTTATAAACATCATGCTGTCTCCGAAGTTGAAATATTTTTGTCATATCAAGCGCCACGACTGATTAGAAGACAAAAAAAAATATAGCAGAAATCATGGTACCAGGAAGGAGGGGCAGGGGTCGACCGACACAAAAGATGGGCACAGAATATAAGTGACTCCTTAAGTATGAAAGTACACGGGACGGGAGAGCTGGCGAGAGACCAAGTTTCTTTCAAGCAGACAGTGATGGAAGCGACGTTCTGCAAAGTCTAGATACATGATGATGATGATGATGATGGGTTATGCAAAAATGTGAAAGAAGATAGCGGCGCTTTAGCCTCAACTATAAATAGTCTGACAATGGAGATGATGGCAGTAAAGAAAGCAATGATGTGTTTATCAGAACATCAAGCAAACTGTTTAAAGGCGCCATCTGTTCTATCTCATCTAGATGCCAGTTTCTGGTGTCTATGCGTTTACTGTGGTTATTGCAGGCCACCCATTTGCCATCAATTAAAGATAACCTTCTTCAGGAGCTTGTTTGGGCTCCAGTGGCAAAGAGGCAGTTGTTGCAGGCCACCCATTTGTCATCAATCAAGGAGAACCTTCTTCAAGAGCTTGTTTGGGCTCCAGTGGCAAAGAGGCAGTTGTTGCAGGCCACCCATTTGTCATCAATTAAAGAGAACCTTCTTCAGGAGCTTGTTTAGGCTCCAGTGGCAAAGAGACAGTTGTTGCAGGCCACCTATTTGTCATCAATCAAGGAGAACCTTCCTCATGAGCTTTGTCGAGCTCCAGTGTACGAACTCTGTCTGTGTTTACCAGGGCGACCAGAAAAAGGAGCAGTCCAACCGAATCAGCCTGTTCAGATCATCATGAACTGAGGACTGCAGTGACACCTACCAAACTTGGATAAGTACTTTGTGATAAAATGCCTCATGCTCTATTTACAGGTCCACTCGGAGTCACGATGATGACAACATAATATCTTATAGACTGGCTCTGGCTGATTCAGCAGTAAGATTTGGGCTTTAACTCCTGAACTCCATTTGCCTGTAAACATCTGTGCCTAGGTCTTAATGATATATATGTGTTGCATTTATTACATGCCTTTAGAATTTTTCAATATTGACTATGGTTTCCATCATTCACTGTTCAAACTGTCTAGAATTTACATATGTTTAACCAATAATCTTAATCTGTGTTAACATGGCTGTGGTATTACAATATCGTAGCCTGGGAGCTTTCTTCTTATAGTAGCGGGGACGTCCAGCCTATTTGCGTCTAGGAATATTATATATTCTGTAGTGCCATAGCCTGAGTTGCCCTGCTCCTGAAATAGTTTGGTTGTATATTGGCCACGGAATACCCTTTAGACCAATACGAGACGACATCTCAACATTATTCTTTTTCAGAGTGCTGTTGGTTCTCAAGGAGAAATCCTTAAAATAGGCACGCGACACGAGCGGTATGTGACAATGGTAGCCACCCGTATTTACATTAACCAGAAAAGAATGGAAGCTGTTAGCCTAAAAAAAAAAAAAAAAAAACTTAGAGACACACTCAGGAGGGGATCAGAGCCATTATGGTAATGTCCGAAGTGCGATGATGATGATCTCTAAAATGAACAACCCGTGTGGGTTCCGGGGCCCTATCATATGGAAAACAAGAATAGATCCACTGCCTGCCCAAAAAACATGTCGTAAGAGTCGACTTATTGGGAGCTTCCTTTGAAGTCGGAGTTCCTGAGAGGCAAGGAACTAACAGTCTACACTCAAGTGTGTCAGATCTGTCAAACGGATGCACACACAACACTCAGGTTCTGGAACAGGACTGCAGTATAGAAGTGGACGAACAGCCAGAACTTTCCACGAGAGTTTACAGCTGGTGAACGCAAAGAAGAAGAAGAACAAAGAAACAATGTTGTTCTCCTGGGGTAGTATACCCTATCGTCTCTAAGTGATTTCCTTACGTGATAGTTTAAGTGCGTGTTGTATTTCTGCGGTAAAATGCCCTACAGTTTGTCAGTGATATTCTGCAAATAACTGTACACAGTAAATAGTAAATAGTCTGTGTGTGTGTAATGGCCCATTTTGTATGCCATTTATTCTCTAAAATGTTGCTCAGAACTCTGTTAGAACTAAGAGCCCTTGAGTGCTAGCTTACCCAGAAACGTATCATAACTTTACAATTTGTTAGGAAATTGAACAAACTTTACAGTTTTATTGTCAAATTTTGATATGTTCCGCTCCCGTGGCTGCAAAACCATGGTAAGTATAATTGTTTCGTAAATTATGTTTTTCTGAAATTAACACCTGCTGAATTCCTCTTCTCTACTCAGCTAAAACAATATTAAACATATACTTATCATCAAATTCAAAATGTACATTTATTTATCTTTAAAAATATATACTTGTGTGGATATTAGAAGTATTTTACATTCTCTATTGCTTTTTTTTGTACCACACCCTCTCTGCCATTTCTGTAAAGGAATATTAAATTGGCCCAAGTCTGCCAAAATTCATGGGCCTGAAAATGTTAAGGGGGTAGTTCTAGCAGAGAATCTCGAAAAAATGTGATTTTTGAATTTCGAAACAAATTTGGTATCAAATTAAAGATTAATCAATGTCCTACACGTTTCTGTATACATTTTTAGAATCGGGGATAAGTAGTATCCGAGTTATGATGGCTCAAAGATGGTCAGGTCTTTCTGGTTTTGGAAGAAAAAAAATCAGAAATTTGTGTTTTCACACATACACATGTATTTAGCGACAATGCAAGCCTCCCTAACAGTTTTCTTACAATGAACGATCCTTGTACGGAACAATCAAAATGGCTGCCTTTGTAGAAGCGTGTTTACATTTTGTTTGGTCTGAAATAATTTGTACAAGTGATATTCTAAGCAATGTCAAGTGATAAAAAGTATTGTAAACATTCAATGAAGTTAAAGTTTCTTTGGAATAGATTTATAAGGGCTACAAAGAGATGCAGAGAATTAGTTTTTATATCATACTATTGAGAACGACAAACATGTAAACATAAACAATAACATTGACATTCCTACAAGTAATCTGTGGATATGTTAATTGTAATGTTGTAGTAATAATAATAGTAGAACCAGTACCAAAGTGCCACGCCCACTCACAGTCGGTCATCAATAAAAATCAACGACCTGTATGGCATTGATGATGATCCAGGATACAGATTTAGAAGAATGTGATAAGGCAAATACTTATCCTAAATGTGACAGTACTGACAGGGAAGGGTACAGGATTGCTGACCTGGAAATTCTATGTCACCAGATTTCATCACAGCTGGTTTGTGTCTTTTGTTACAACCAAGTCAGACTTACTGACAATGAAAGACAAGGACTTGGTAGTCACTTTGAATTTGTATGCAGCAACCACAATTGTAAAAGACAGACCATTTATCATTCCAACTGTCAAATAAGTGTCAACTACAGCAGCAGCTTACAAGTACACTCAGTCAACAAGCAAGCTGTTTTCGCTATGTGCTGTGCACGAAGTGACTGTTCGGACTTGCAAACATTTCGGGGAATTATGAATTTTCTGCCGCCTGTCCTGAAGTACACACATGAACTAATAAATGAAGGATATAAAGTGCTTGGAGATGGTGACACAGACAGCTTCGAAACAGTTTCTGATTCAAAGCCATACAGTGACACGCCTGTTATGAAGATAGAATGTGTCGGGCACGTGCAAAAAAGAATAGGTACCCGACTACGCAATATAAATAATTTTGTGGGGAAGGGAAAGAACCTGTCCGATAGGAAGAATATTGGTGGAAATGAAAGGCTTACGGACACACAAAGTGACTCTATTCAGAAATATTATGGGAATGCAATCAGAGGTACTAAAAATGACTTGAAAGAAATGCGAGAAGCTGTTTGGACAATATATTTTCACAAACTCTCCACGGATCAAAAGCCTGTTCACAATCTCTGCTAAATTATTTGGTGCCCAAATAACATCGCTATTGCTACCAACACAGAACAGGATTATAAACATAAAAATTCCCTGCCTGCAGCAGTTATGGATGTTATCAAGCCAGTTTTCATAGATCTCTCAAACCCTACCTGTTGAGAAAATTTCTAGATGGCTACACCCAGAACGCTAACGAATTAATCAACAGCACAGTTTGGCAACATTGCCCCAAACACAAATACCATGGATAAGTAGCTGTTAATATTGCAGTTGGCATTTCAGTACTCATTTTCAATGATGGAGCAAAAACCCTAGAAGTGCCCGTTGTGGCAATGCAACTATTATGTGGATGTTTCACGTCAGAATTGTTCATCTCTACTGACACGTTACGGCTGAAAAACTCTCAGAAGAAAGCAACAGAAGCATCATTGGAAGCGAGAAGTGCAAGGAGGGGGAAGCTACTTGGAATAAAGGAGGTACAAGATCAATCCGAAGGCTACCCTTATTTGACAGGGAGTCACTGAGGTAAAAATTCAGAAAATGTTAACAAAAAAATTAACGCCGTTTGTTGTAAAATTTTACATTTTTTTTCACTTATCCTGGTATAACTTTCTCAGATTTTAAGACGAAATTCATAGGTTATCTAATGCTATAACGAATACTGACATCCGGTATGCATTATTACCTTTGAGTCAACAGGCTGGATTATATAACTATTTAGTCCTAATGTATGTTATCTTGCTTGTTAGATTAGTAGGTAAATTGAACTTGTTGTTTGACACTCACTGTACAATGTGTGTAACAGATCGACCACGTATTGACTTCTATCATCACACATGCGCATCTTTACGTTTTAGCATATGTCAGAGTTTAGCAGGTACATAGTCATGTAATTTGTGATATCCTAGACAGGTCAACTAGCAACTAGTAGTTGTTAGTTATTTAATCGACCGATTATCATCATTGCACATCAGGCAAGTCTATAAGTGCTTGCCAAGATACAAGGTTTAATATTTACCTCAGCGTCAGGAGTGTAGTATCGTTGTGCCTAAAACAGTAATGACAACCATTTCTTTCATTCAGTAAGCATCCCCACTAGCCTTAAGTGGGTACCAGGTTTAATCATTTTAAGCAAAGGTGGCCGGTGCGATGCTTGACCATGGATACAGACATGACATTCACGGTGTGATCCAGTGTATGGTGAACATAATACAGGGTTTGTTTAGATCACGTAGACGGAAATATAACTAAACGAAGACTTGTCTACTGATTGTAACTCACGTATATTTGTTCTGTAACATTACAAGGTGCAGATGTATGCACCTGCCAAAAAATACGTTTAAAGTCAAACATTCTAATGGATCAAACATTTCAGAATTAGTACAGTGTTACCAGTGCCCCTGTCAGCGCGGAACTAATCTTGCTATAAGATGTCATGTGTTGCTAGAGATCACTGTTTCATTTATATGTGAACGCTGCACCGTCTAGAAATCAAAGATCTGCCTTCAAACATGTTTTGGACATTATAAGAATTGCAGAATAAATTATGGCAGTAAGAAAAATTACATTCGATAGCTTTAGTGATCTTTAGAGACCTTTAACACGTGGTAGTTGTTTCCCTTATGCGTTTGCCAGGTGGACATATTTTCTTATCTTTCTGTCACATTGGAAGCGTGCACCCCAGTTATGAACTCAAACTGATTCGGTAATTTCAATTACCAATATTTCACCACTTGTTATAAAATGTGTGTAATCCTCGGGGCATAGTCAATACAGTGTAGGTTACCAGTGCATCTAGTAATAGGTTTTTCTTCTACACAAAATCTACCCTCAACAACCAACATGACTAGATCACCAAAAGCGTAAGTGGGATGCAATATTATTCGTTATTTTGAAGCTCCAACCTTGCTGTTGCCGGAGGCTTTAATATAACCTAACGGTTCAACGGGGTTTATGGGCCCTCTCCACGATCCATGGGCGATCCTGTTTTAAGTTGTGGCACTTTGTGTCAACGTTTTTTTTTTTTTTTGGCTCAGTATGCTGTCCTAGTGGGGGGAGGGGGGGGGGGGTGAAGTGGGGTACTATTAAGACTCACTTGCACAGAAGAGACCCGCTATTATGCGAACTTCCAACGATAACTTGGATTTATTGGTTCCTTGTAAGTATTTCTTTTGTAGCCTTAAAGGCACACAACGCCACTTATTCCAAAAGACAGTAATCATCATATTTTAGTCACATATTTAGAAAAGAAACTATAGAGAAGGCATTGTAGTGTATCTGCATGTGTTTGTGTGTGTATCTAGGTGTGTTTGTGTGTGTATCTAGGTGTTTTTGTGTATGATTGTGTGTGGATCTGCGGATATTTACGTTGCGTGTGTCTTTGTGTGTGTGTGTGTGTGTGTGTTTGCGGCTGCTTGTATGTCTGTTTGTGTGATACTGTGTGTGTTTCTATGGGTGTGTCTGTGGGTGCGTGTGTATCTCTATGTATGTATGTATGTATGTATGTATGTATGTATGTATGTATGTATGTATGTATGTATGTATGTATGTATGTATGTATGTATGTATGTATGTATGTATGTATGTATGTATGTATGTATGTATGTATGTATGTATGTATGTATGTATGTATGTATGTATGTATGTATGTATGTATGTATGTATGTATGTATGTATGTATGTATGTATGTATGTATGTATGTATGTATGTATGTATGTATGTATGTATGTATGTATGTATGTATGTATGTATGTATGTATGTATGTATGTATGTATGTATGTATGTATGTATGTATGTATGTATGTATGTATGTATGTATGTATGTATGTATGTATGTATGTATGTATGTATGTATGTATGTATGTATGTATGTATGTATGTATGTATGTATGTATGTATGTATGTATGTATGTATGTATGTATGTATGTATGTATGTATGTATGTATGTATGTATGTATGTATGTATGTATGTATGTATGTATGTATGTATGTATGTATGTATGTATGTATGTATGTATGTATGTATGTATGTATGTATGTATGTATGTATGTATGTATGTATGTATGTATGTATGTATGTATGTATGTATGTATGTATGTATGTATGTATGTATGTATGTATGTATGTATGTATGTATGTATGTATGTATGTATGTATGTATGTATGTGTGTATGTATGTATCTATGTATGTATGTATGTATGTATGTATGTATGTATGTATGTATGTATGTATGTATGTATGTATGTATGTATGTATGTATGTATGTATGTATGTATGTATGTATGTATGTATGTATGTATGTATGTATGTATGTATGTATGTATGTATGTATGTATGTATGTATGTATGTATGTATGTATGTATGTATGTTTGTGTGTATGTGTGTGTGTGTGTGTGTATGTATGTATGTATGTATGTATGTATGTATGTATGTGTGTATGTGTGTGTGTGTGTATGTATGTATGTATGTATGTATGTATGTATGTATGCATGTATGTATGTATGTGTGGAATGTGCGTGTTTATTTAGGTAGGTAGGTATATATATATTGGTGAGTGGGATGTGTTTATGTTTGTGAAGGTATGTCGGCTTATATATATGCGTGTTTAAGTGAGTGGGTGTGCATGGGTGTGTGTGTGTATCTCTTTGTGTGTCTGTGGTGTATATTTTTGTATATGTGTGTATTATGTATGTTTATGTCTTTGTGTGTGTGTGCATGCATGTGTGTCTATGTGTGCATTTATTGGTTGTTCGTGGGTGTGTATCTATGTATGTGTGTCTGTGTGTGTTTGTTTGTGTGATTGTGCGTGTGTGTCTGCGTGTAGGACTGTGTGTAAGTGTATGTATGTGTATATGTGTGTGTGTCTAAATGTGTCTGTACGTGCGAATGCTTGCCTGTGTGTTCTTCGTGTATGTGGCTGTGTGTTTGCCTGCGGGTGTGTTTGTGTGTTTGTCTTTGTTTTTATTTGTGTGTGTCTTTGTATGCGCCTGAGTGTATATGCGTGTCTGCGTGAATGCCTGTGTATATGCGCGTCCCTATGTGAATATATTTGTATATGTCTCTGTATGTGTCTGTGTGTATATGTCTGTGTGCGTTCGTCTGTGTGTATATGTATGTGTGCGTTTGTCTGTGTGTCTCTGTGTGTAGTGTCTCTGAGTATGTCTACATGTTTGTGAATGTGTGCCTGTGTGTGCCTGCGTATATGTACGCAGACATGTAAGACATGTGTTTGTCTTTTATTTTAATAATTTGTTATGAAATGAACACGTCTTATTTGTTATACATTTTTGAGCCTTGTTATTTTACATAGATCAGAATTTAACAAATACATTTTTAAAGAAATATCCTAAAACAAAACCCATTTCCTACATTAGCTGAACATATAGGTAGCTTCTTCAAAACGATGGCATTATAATTAACCATAATAAATTTTTTTATGCAGTTACAGTCCTAGTCATCACCTTAAGGGAGTCAAGTTTTCCTTTTTTTGAAGCCCTACTCTGGCTCTTGCCAGGGGCCGCAATATAGCCCAACCATAAATCTGGAGCAATGGCTGAACGTGGTTTCCGGGACCTCTCCACATGTGATCTCCATCCACATGGTGGCACTTTGTGTCATCGGGTGTTTATCACTTGCGTGATGGCCTGGTGGGGTAAAAGAAGATAGATAGATGGAGTTCTTTTAAAGAGGCTATAACATGTCTGAATTATAAATATTTGACAGGTACATAAGTTTATGTACCTCATGATTGTTAATTTTTTTTTTAAAAAGCAGTTACTACACACTTATTTACCTCATGACACAGGCACTCACCTAACATCGACACTGCGCCAGGGGATACATTTTCATAAAGTCTTTTCAATGCTAAATTGTTTACAAATGATAACATTTGTGTGTGTAATCTATTCTACGAATGCCGAACATTACAAAAATGAACATATTGAAAAGGTGATATTTTTGTCATAAATTGGAAAAAAATGCCGCGTAGTGACCCCTTAAAAAAAAAAAAAAAAAACTGTTACCTCCCAGCCAACGACAATTGATCCTCAATATATTCTTTGTGTCTGCGTTACAAGACTGTCAATGTTTCCAGCAAATTGTTTTCTGTAGAAGAAAGATATACAACTGCACAAGACGTGAACAGATCACCAATAATTTGAATATTTCGCTTGACATTTTTTTTTTGGTCACTGGGAATCTAAGAATCGCGAAGCCAATTGTTAATTCCACGGACAACGATCAGACACTGCAATATTACCAGTTACAATTATTAGGCACACACATATATGCCTGCCAAAGAATTACTATAGATTTTATTTAAAAATGACTGTTAATCAGAATGACTAAAGTCAGACCGGCTTGCTCGACAGTTGAAGTGAATATATGTTGTGATGTTATCTATCAAACTGCAGCATGCATTCATCAAACAACGTGTCTTAATTCATCTCCAGCCAGATGTTACAGCCTACAACCGGCGACTAGATCTCAAGTAATCAAATACATATTCAATATCAGACTAATCAGTCACCAAAAATATCTGCCTAGTTGAATGTATCAAGACATAAATTACATTATTTCCCTTGCTTAGGCTTAAACTCTGTTCGTTGAATGTCTTTGTTTCCCCTGTTGGATCCCATTTAAAATTTTAAAAAATTAAAAATTAAAAAAAAAAAACAGCATCGTTTGGCGAAGTTTTGTGTGTAAGTATTTTACTGCACATACAATGAATGGATCATTATTTTATATTCCGTTTTCGATTCCAGTAGAATTATGATTGAATGTCCGTCTGGCCTTTCCTCTGAGCCTCTAGCATCTGCTAGAACCTTTCATCACCCACCCCACCCCCTGCATCAGTCTCGCCAGACTGTGGTGATCCATCTGCCACTCCGAACTGTAAACGTAATCCCACAAGGCACTAACCACGTCTACCTTATCATGCATCAGTATTCCACCAAGATGTACAGAACATTTCCCAACACACCGGCGTACCGTAGTGAAAAAATCCAGACAATACACCTCACCAGTATCCTCCAAATTGTGCTAAGCTTGCCTGTCTTGATCTTCCTCAGCATGCTTTGTGAGTCAGTTACTAGCATGATGTATGTGTGTGCCGTGTTCTCTAGTCAGCGGAAAGCTGCAGTGACCGCTTCCGCCTCCATTCTTAAGCTGAATGTTGTTGTATCATATGCACCAAAGGCCGAACATTAATATTTGCTAAGAAACCCCAAGCACTTCTTTTGCCTC